>JANJGN010004886.1:0-29014 GCA_026770705.1 Isurus oxyrinchus
AACAGAGTGAAACAGAGGCAAACAGAGTGAAACAGAGGCAAACAGAGTGAAACAGAAGCAACCAGAGTGAGGCAGAGGCAAACAGAGTGAAACAGAGGCAAACAGAGTGAAACAGAGGCAAACAGAGTGAAACAGAGGCATACAGTGTGAAACAGAGGCAAACAGAGTGAAACAGAGGCAGACAGAGTGAAACAGAGGCAAACAGAGTGAAACAGAGGCAAGTAGAGGTGAAACGGAGGCAAACAGAGTGAAACAGAGACAAGCAGAGTGAAACAGAGGCAAACAGAGTTAAACAGACTTAAACAGAGGCAAACAGATTTAAACAGAGGCAAACAGAGTGAAACAGAGGCAAACAGAGTGAACCAGAGGCAAACAGAGTGAAACAGAGGCAAAACGAGTGAAACAGAAGCAACCAGAGTGAGGCAGAGGCAACAGAGTGAAACAGAGGCAAACAGAGTGAAACAGAGGCAAACAGAGTGAAACAGAAGCAACCAGAGTGAGGCAGAGGCAAACAGAGTGAAACAGAGGCAAACAGAGTGAAACAGAGGCAAACAGAGTGAAACAGAAGCAACCAGAGTGAGGCAGAGGCAAACAGAGTGAAACAGAGGCAAACAGAGTGAAACAGAGGCAAACAGAGTGAAACAGAGGCAAACAGAGTGAAACAGAGGCAAACAGACTTAAACAGATGCAAACAGACTTAAACAGAGGCAAACAGACTTAAACAGAGGCAAACAGAGGCAAACAGAGGCATACAGAGGCAAACAGAGGCTAACAGAGGCAAACAGAGGCACACAGAGTGAAACAGAGGCAAACATAATGAAACAGAGGCAAACAGACTAAACAGAGTGAAACAGACTGAAACAGAGGCAAACAGAGCCTAACAGAGGCAAACAGAGGCAAACAGAGTGAAACAGAGGCAAACAGAGTGAAACAGAGGCAAACAGAGTTAAACAGACTTAAACAGAGCTAAACAGACTTAAACAGAGGCAAACAGAGTGAAACAGGCAAACAGACGTAAACAGAGGCAAACAGACTTAAACAGCGGCAAACAGAGTGAAACAGAGGAAAACAGAGGCAAACAGAGGCAAGCAGACTTAAACAGAGGCAAACAGACTTAAACAGAGGCAAAAAGACTTAAACAGAGGCAAACAGACTTAAACAGGGGCAAACAGACTTAAACAGTGGCAAACAGAGTTAAAAAGACTTAAAGAGAGGCAAACAGAGTGAAACAGAGGCAAACAGAGTAAAACAGAGGCAAACAGAGTGAAACAGAGGCAAACAGAGTGAAACAGAGGCAAACAGAGTGAAACAGAGGCAAACAGTGTGAAACAGAGGCAAACAGAGTGAAACAGATGCAAACAGAATGAAACAGACTTAAACAGAGTGAAACAGAGGCAAAAAGAGTGAAACAGAGGCAAACAGAGTGAAACAGAGGCAAACAGAGTGAAACAGAGGCAACCAGAGTGAGGCAGAGGCAAACAGAGTGAAACAGAGGCAAACAGAGTGAAACAGAGGCAAACAGAGTGAAGCAGAGGCAAACAGAGTGAGACAGAGGCATACAGTGTGAAACAGAGGCAAACAGAGTGAAACAGAGGCAGACAGAGTGAAACAGAGGCAAACAGAGTGAAACAGAGGCAAACAGAGTGAAACAGAGGCAAACAGAGTGAAACGGAGGCAAACAGACTTAAACAGAGGCAAACAGATTAATACAGAGGCAAACAAACTTAAACAGGGGCAAACAGACTTAAACAGAGGCAAACAGACTGAAACAGAGGCACACAGACTTAAACAGAGGCAAACAGAGTTAAACAGACTTAAACAGAGGCAAACAGATTTAAACAGAGGCAAACAGAGTGAAACAGAGTGAAACAGAGGCAAACAGAGTGAACCAGAGGCAAACAGAGTGAAACAGAGGCAAAATGAGTGAAACAGAAGCAACCAGAGTGAGGCAGAGGCAACAGAGTGAAACAGAGGCAAACAGAGTGAACCAGAGGCAAACAGAGTGTAACAGAAGCAACCAGAGTGAGGCAGAGGCAAACAGAGTGAAACAGAGGCAAACAGAGTGAAACAGAGGCAAACAGAGTGAAACAGAGGCAAACAGAGTGAAACAGAAGCAACCAGAGTGAGGCAGAGGCAAACAGAGTGAAACAGAGGCAAACAGAGTGAAACAGAGGCAAACAGAGTGAAACAGAGGCATACAGTGTGAAACAGAGGCAAACAGAGTGAAACAGAGGCAGACAGAGTGGAAACAGAGGCAAACAGAGTGAAACAGAGGCAAGTAGAGTGAAACGGAGGCAAACAGAGTGAAACAGAGGCAAACAGGGTTAAACAGAGGCAAGCTGGGTTAAATAGAGGCAAACAGGGTCAAACAAGGTTAAACAGAGGCAAACAGGGCTAAACAGAGTGAAACGGAGTTAAACAGAGGCCAAACTGAGTGAAACAGAGGCAAACAGAGTGAAACAGAGGCAAACAGAGTGAAACAGAGGCAAACAGACTTAAACAGATGCAAACAGACTTAAACAGAGGCAAACAGACTTAAACAGAGGCAAACAGAGGCAAACAGAGGCATACAGAGGCAAACAGAGGCTAACAGAGGCAAACAGAGGCAAACAGAGGCAAACAGAGGCAAACAGAAGCAAACAGAGGCAAACAGACTTAAACAGAGGCAAAACAGACTTAAACAGAGGCAAACAGACTGAAACAGATGCAAGAAGACGGAAACAGAGGCAAACAGAGTGAAACAGAGGCAAACAGAGTGAAACAGAGGCAAACAGAATGAAACAGAGGCAAACATAATGAACAGAGGCAAACAGACTAAACAGAGTGAAACAGACTGAAACAGAGGCAAACAGAGCCTAACAGAGGCAAACAGAGGCTAATAGAGTGAAACAGAGGCAAACAGAGTGAAACAGAGGCAAACAGAGTTAAACAGACTTAAACAGAGCTAAACAGACTTAAACAGAGGCAAACAGAGTGAAACAGGCAAACAGACGTAAACAGAGGCAAACAGACTTAAACAGCGGCAAACAGAGTGAAACAGAGGAAAAACAGAGTGAAACAGAGGCAAACAGACTTAAACAGAGGCAAAGAGACTTAAACAGAGGCAAAAAGACTTAAACAGAGGCAAACAGACTTAAACAGGGGCAAACAGACTTAAACAGTTGCAAACAGAGTTAAAAAGACTTAAAGAGAGGCAAACAGAGTGAAACAGAGGCAAACAGAGTGAAACAGAGGCAAACTGAGTGAAACAGAGGCAAAACAGAGTGAAACAGAGGCAAACAGAGTGAAACAGAGGCAAACAGTGTGAAACAGAGGCAAACAGAGTAAAACAGATGCAAACAGAATGAAACAGACTTAAACAGAGTGAAACAGAGGCAAACAGAGTGAAACAGAGGCAAACAGAGTGAAAACAGAGGCAGACTGATTGAAACAGATGCAAAACAGAGTGAGACAGAGGCAAACAGAGTGAAACTGAGGCAAACAGAGTGAAACAGAGGCAAACAGAGTGAAACAGAGGCAACCAGAGTGAGGCAGAGGCAAACAGAGTGAAACAGAGGCAAACAGAGTGAAACAGAGGCAAACAGAGTGAAGCAGAGGCAAACAGAGTGAGACAGAGGCATACAGTGTGAAACAGAGGCAAACAGAGTGAAACAGAGGCAGACAGATTGAAACAGAGGCAAACAGAGTGAAACAGAGGCAAACAGACTGAAACGGAGGGCAAACAGACTTAAACAGAGGCAAACAGATTAAAACAGAGGCAAACAAACTTAAACAGAGGCAAACAGACTTAAACAGAGGCAAACAGACTTAAACAGATGCAAACAGACTTAAACAGAGGCAAACAGAGTTAAACAGACTTAAACAGAGGCAAACAGATTGAAACAGAGGCAAACAGAGTGAAACAGAGGCAAACAGAGTGAAACAGAGGCAAACAGAGTGAAACAGAGGCAAACAGAGTGAAACAGAAGCAACCAGAGTGAGGCAGAGGCAACAGAGTGAAACAGAGGCAAACAGAGTGAAACAGAGGCAAACAGAGTGAAACAGAGGCAAACAGAGTGAAACAGAAGCAACCAGAGTGAGGCAGAGGCAAACAGAGTGAAACAGAGGCAAACAGAGTGAAACAGAGGCAAACAGAGTGAAACAGAGGCATACAGTGTGAAACAGAGGCAAACAGAGTGAAACAGAGGCAGACAGAGTGAAACAGAGGCAAACAGAGTGAAACAGAGGCAAGTAGAGTGAAACGGAGGCAAACAGAGTGAAACAGAGACAAGCAGAGTGAAACAGAGGCAAACAGAGTTTAAACAGACTTAAACAGAGGCAAACAGATTTAAACAGAGGCAAACAGAGTGAAACAGAGGCAAACAGAGTGAACCAGAGGCAAACAGAGTGAAACAGAGGCAAAACGAGTGAAACAGAAGCAACCAGAGTGAGGCAGAGGCAACAGAGTGAAACAGAGGCAAACAGAGTGAAACAGAGGCAAACAGAGTGAAACAGAAGCAACCAGAGTGAGGCAGAGGCAAACAGAGTGAAACAGAGGCAAACAGAGTGAAACAGAGGCAAACAGAGTGAAACAGAAGCAACCAGAGTAGAGGCAAACAGAGTGAAACAGAGGCAAACAGAGTGAAACAGAGGCAAACAGAGTGAAACAGAGGCAAACAGAGTGAAACAGAGGCAAAACAGACTTAAACAGATGCAAACAGACTTAAACAGAGGCAAACAGACTTAAACAGAGGCAAACAGAGGCAAACAGAGGCATACAGAGGCAAACAGAGGCTAACAGAGGCAAAACAGAGGCACACAGAGGCAAACAGAGGCAAACAGAAGCAAACAGAGGCAAACAGACTTAAACAGAGGCAAACAGACCTTAAACAGAGGCAAACAGACTGAAACAGATGCAAGAAGACGGAAACAGAGGCAAACAGAGTGAAACAGAGGCAAACAGAGTGAAACAGAGGCAAACAGAATGAAACAGAGGCAAACATAATGAAACAGAGGCAAACAGACTAAAACAGAGTGAAACAGACTGAAACAGAGGCAAACAGAGCCTAACAGAGGCAAACAGAGGCTAATAGAGTGAAACAGAGGCAAACAGAGTGAAACAGAGGCAAACAGAGTTAAACAGACTTAAACAGAGCTAAACAGACTTAAACAGCGGCAAACAGAGTGAAACAGAGGAAAAACAGAGGCAAACAGAGGCAAACAGACTTAAACAGAGGCAAACAGACTTAAACAGAGGCAAAAAGACTTAAACAGAGGCAAACAGACTTAAACAGGGGCAAACAGACTTAAACAGTGGCAAACAGAGTTAAAAAGACTTAAAGAGAGGCAAACAGAGTGAAACAGAGGCAAACAGAGTGAAACAGAGGCAAACAGAGTGAAACAGAGGCAAACAGTGTGAAACAGAGGCAAACAGAGTGAAACAGATGCAAACAGAATGAAACAGACTTAAACAGAGTGAAACAGAGGCAAACAGAGTGAAACAGAGGCAAACAGAGTGAAACAGAGGCAAAACTGAGTGAAACAGAGGCAAACAGAGTGAAACAGCGGCAAACAGAGTGAAACAGAGGCAAACAGACTTAAACAGATGCAAACAGACTTAAACAGAGGCAAACAGACTTAAACAGAGGCAAACAGAGGCAAACAGAGGCATACAGAGGCAAACAGAGGCTAACAGAGGCAACAGAGGCAAACAGAGTGAAACAGAGGGCAAACATAATGAAACAGAGGCAAACATAATGAAACAGAGGCAAACAGACTAAACAGAGTGAAACAGACTGAAACAGAGGCAAACAGAGCCTAACAGAGGCAAACAGAGGCAAACAGAGTGAAACAGAGGCAAACAGAGTGAAACAGAGGCAAACAGAGTTAAACAGACTTAAACAGAGCTAAACAGACTTAAACAGAGGCAAACAGAGTGAAACAGGCAAACAGACGTAAACAGAGGCAAACAGACTTAAACAGCGGCAAACAGAGTGAAACAGAGGCAAACAGAGTGAAACAGAGGCAAACAGTGTGAAACAGAGGCAAACAGAGTGAAACAGATGCAAACAGAATGAAACAGACTTAAACAGAGTGAAACAGAGGCAAAAAGAGTGAAACAGAGGCAAACAGAGTGAAACAGAGGCAAACAGAGTGAAACAGAGGCAACCAGAGTGAGGCAGAGGTCAAACAGAGTGAAACAGAGGCAAACAGAGTGAAACAGAGGCAAAACAGAGTGAAGCAGAGGCAAACAGAGTGAGACAGAGGCATACAGTGTGAAACAGAGGCAAACAGAGTGAAACAGAGGCAGACAGAGTGAAACAGAGGCAAACAGAGTGAAACAGAGGCAAACAGAGTGAAACAGAGGCAAACAGAGTGAAACGGAGGCAAACAGACTTAAACAGAGGCAAAACAGATTAATACAGAGGCAAACAAACTTAAACAGGGGCAAACAGACTTAAACAGAGGCAAACAGACTGAAACAGAGGCACACAGACTTAAACAGAGGCAAACAGAGTTAAACAGACTTAAACAGAGGCAAACAGATTTAAACAGAGGCAAACAGAGTGAAACAGAGTGAAACAGAGGCAAACAGAGTGAACCAGAGGCAAACAGAGTGAAAACAGAGGCAAAATGAGTGAAACAGAAGCAACCAGAGTGAGGCAGAGGCAACAGAGTGAAACAGAGGCAAACAGAGTGAACCAGAGGCAAACAGAGTGTAACAGAAGCAACCAGAGTGAGGCAGAGGCAAACAGAGTGAAACAGAGGCAAACAGAGTGAAACAGAGGCAAACAGAGTGAAACAGAGGCAAAACAGAGTGAAACAGAAGCAACCAGAGTGAGGCAGAGGCAAACAGAGTGAAACAGAGGCAAACAGAGTGAAACAGAGGCAAACAGGAGTGAAACAGAGGCATACAGTGTGAAAACAGAGGCAAACAGAGTGAAACAGAGGGCAGACAGAGTGAAACAGAGGCAAACAGAGTGAAACAGAGGCAAGTAGAGTGAAACGGAGGCAAACAGAGTGAAACAGAGGGCAAACAGGGTTAAACAGAGGCAAGCTGGGTTAAATAGAGGCAAACAGGGTCAAACAAGGTTAAACAGAGGCAAACAGGGCTAAACAGAGTGAAACGGAGTTAAACAGAGGCAAACTGAGTGAAACAGAGGCAAACAGAGTGAAACAGAGGCAAACAGAGTGAAACAGAGGCAAACAGACTTAAACAGATGCAAACAGACTTAAACAGAGGCAAACAGACTTAAACAGAGGCAAACAGAGGCAAACAGAGGCATACAGAGGCAAACAGAGGCTAACAGAGGCAAACAGAGGCAAACAGAGGCAAACAGAGGCAAACAGAAGCAAACAGAGGCAAACAGACTTAAACAGAGGCAAAACAGACTTAAACAGAGGCAAACAGACTGAAACAGATGCAAGAAGACGGAAACAGAGGCAAACAGAGTGAAACAGAGGCAAACAGAGTGAAACAGAGGCAAACAGAATGAAACAGAGGCAAACATAATGAAACAGAGGCAAACAGACTAAACAGAGTGAAACAGACTGAAACAGAGGCAAACAGAGCCTAACAGAGGCAAACAGAGGCTAATAGAGTGAAACAGAGGCAAACAGAGTGAAACAGAGGCAAACAGAGTTAAACAGACTTAAACAGAGCTAAACAGACTTAAACAGAGGCAAACAGAGTGGAAACAGGCAAACAGACGTAAACAGAGGCAAACAGACTTAAACAGCGGCAAACAGAGTGAAACAGAGGAAAACAGAGTGAAACAGAGGCAAAACAGACTTAAACAGAGGCAAAGAGACTTAAACAGAGGCAAAAAGACTTAAACAGAGGCAAACAGACTTAAACAGGGGCAAACAGACTTAAACAGTTGCAAACAGAGTTAAAAAGACTTAAAGAGAGGCAAACAGAGTGAAACAGAGGCAAACAGAGTGAAACAGAGGCAAACTGAGTGAAACAGAGGCAAACAGAGTGAAACAGAGGCAAACAGAGTGAAACAGAGGCAAACAGTGTGAAACAGAGGCAAACAGAGTAAAACAGATGCAAACAGAATGAAACAGACTTAAACAGAGTGAAACAGAGGCAAACAGAGTGAAACAGAGGCAAACAGAGTGAAACAGAGGCAGACTGATTGAAACAGATGCAAACAGAGTGAGACAGAGGCAAACAGAGTGAAACTGAGGCAAACAGAGTGAAACAGAGGCAAACAGAGTGAAACAGAGGCAACCAGAGTGAGGCAGAGGCAAACAGAGTGAAACAGAGGCAAACAGAGTGAAACAGAGGCAAACAGAGTGAAGCAGAGGCAAACAGAGTGAGACAGAGGCATACAGTGTGAAACAGAGGCAAACAGAGTGAAACAGAGGCAGACAGAGTGAAACAGAGGCAAACAGAGTGAAACAGAGGCAAACAGACTGAAACGGAGGCAAACAGACTTAAACAGAGGCAAACAGATTAAAACAGAGGCAAACAAACTTAAACAGAGGCAAACAGACTTAAACAGAGGCAAACAGACTTAAACAGATGCAAACAGACTTAAACAGAGGCAAACAGAGTTAAACAGACTTAAACAGAGGCAAACAGATTGAAACAGAGGCAAACAGAGTGAAACAGAGGCAAACAGAGTGAAAACAGAGGCAAACAGAGTGAAACAGAGGCAAACAGAGTGAAACAGAAGCAACCAGAGTGAGGCAGAGGCAACAGAGTGAAACAGAGGCAAACAGAGTGAAACAGAGGCAAACAGAGTGAAACAGAGGCAAACAGAGTGAAACAGAAGCAACCAGAGTGAGGCAGAGGCAAACAGAGTGAAACAGAGGCAAACAGAGTGAAACAGAGGCAAAACAGAGTGAAACAGAGGCATACAGTGTGAAACAGAGGCAAACAGAGTGAAACAGAGGCCGACAGAGTGAAACAGAGGCAAACAGAGTGAAACAGAGGCAAGTAGAGTGAAACGGAGGCAAACAGAGTGAAACAGAGACAAGCAGAGTGAAACAGAGGCAAACAGAGTTAAACAGACTTAAACAGAGGCAAACAGATTTAAACAGAGGCAAACAGAGTGAAACAGAGGCAAACAGAGTGAACCAGAGGCAAACAGAGTGAAACAGAGGCAAAACGAGTGAAAACAGAAGCAACCAGAGTGAGGCAGAGGCAACAGAGTGAAACAGAGGCAAACAGAGTGAAACAGAGGCAAAACAGAGTGAAACAGAAGCAACCAGAGTGAGGCAGAGGCAAACAGAGTGAAACAGAGGCAAACAGAGTGAAACAGAGGCAAACAGAGTGAAACAGAAGCAACCAGAGTGAGGCAGAGGCAAACAGAGTGAAACAGAGCGCAAACAGAGTGAAACAGAGGCAAACAGAGTGAAACAGAGGCAAAACAGAGTGAAACAGAGGCAAACAGACTTAAACAGATGCAAACAGACTTAAACAGAGGCAAACAGACTTAAACAGAGGCAAACAGAGGCAAACAGAGGCATACAGAGGCAAACAGAGGCTAACAGAGGCAAACAGAGGCACACAGAGGCAAACAGAGGCAAACAGAAGCAAACAGAGGCAAACAGACTTAAACAGAGGCAAACAGACTTAAACAGAGGCAAACAGACTGAAACAGATGCAAGAAGACGGAAACAGAGGCAAACAGAGTGAAACAGAGGCAAACAGAGTGAAACAGAGGCAAACAGAATGAAACAGAGGCAAACATAATGAAACAGAGGCAAACAGACTAAACAGAGTGAAACAGACTGAAACAGAGGCAAACAGAGCCTAACAGAGGCAAACAGAGGCTAATAGAGTGAAACAGAGGCAAACAGAGTGAAACAGAGGCAAACAGAGTTAAACAGACTTAAACAGAGCTAAACAGACTTAAACAGAGGCAAACAGAGTGAAACAGGCAAACAGACGTAAACAGAGGCAAACAGGACTTAAACAGCGGCAAACAGAGTGAAACAGAGGAAAACAGAGTGAAACAGAGGCAAACAGACTTAAACAGAGGCAAACAGACTTAAACAGAGGCAAACAGACTTAAACAGAGGCAAACAGACTTTAACAGATGCAAACAGACCTTAAACAGAGGCAAACAGAGTTAAACAGACTTAAACAGAGGCAAACAGATTGAAACAGAGGCAAACAGAGTGAAACAGAGGCAAACAGAGTGAAACAGAGGCAAACAGAGTGAAACAGAGGCAAACAGAGTGAAACAGAAGCAACCAGAGTGAGGCAGAGGCAACAGAGTGAAACAGAGGCAAACAGAGTGAAACAGAGGCAAAACAGAGTGAAACAGAAGCAACCAGAGTGAGGCAGAGGCAAACAGAGTGAAACAGAGGCAAACAGAGTGAAACAGAGGCAAACAGAGTGAAACAGAGGCATACAGTGTGAAACAGAGGCAAACAGAGTGAAACAGAGGCAGACAGAGTGAAACAGAGGCAAACAGAGTGAAACAGAGGCAAGTAGAGTGAAACGGAGGCAAACAGAGTGAAACAGAGACAAACAGAGTGAAAACAGAGGCAAACAGAGTGAAACAGAGGCAAACAGAGTGAAACAGAAGCAACCAGAGTGAGGCAGAGGCAACAGAGTGAAACAGAAGCAAACAGAGTGAAACAGAGGCAAACAGAGTGAAATAGAGGCAAACAGAGTGAAACAGAAGCTACCAGAGTGAGGCCGAGGCAAACAGAGTGAAACAGAGGCAAACAGAGTGAAACAGAGGCAAACAGAGTGAAACAGAGGCATACAGTGTGAAAACAGAGGCAAACAGAGTGAAACAGAGGCAGACAGAGTGAAACAGAGGCAAACAGAGTGAAACAGAGGCAAGTAGATTGAAACGGAGGCAAACAGAGTGAAACAGAGGCAAACAGGGTTAAACAGAGGCAAACTGAGTGAAACAGAGGCAAACAGAGTGAAACAGAGGCAAACAGAGTGAAACAGAGGCAAACAGACTTAAACAGATGCAAACAGACTTAAACAGAGGCAAACAGACTTAAACAGAGACAAACAGAGGCAAACAGAGGCATACAGAGGCAAACAGAGGCTAACAGAGGCAAACAGAGGCAAACAGAGGCAAACAGAGACAAACAGAAGCAAATAGAGGCAAACAGACCTAAACAGAGGCAAACAGACTGAAACAGATGCAAGAAGACGGAAACAAGGCAAACAGAGTGAAACAGAGGCAAAACATAATGAAACAGAGGCAAACAGACTAAACAGAGTGAAACAGACTGAAACAGAGGCAAACAGAGCCCAACAGAGGCAAACAGAGGCAAACAGAGTGAAACAGAGGCAAACAGAGTGAAACAGAGGCAAACAGAGTTAAACAGACTTAAACAGAGCTAAACAGACTTAAACAGAGGCAGAGTGAAACAGGCAAACAGACGTAAACAGAGGCAAACAGACTTAAACAGCGGCAAACAGAGTGAAACAGAGGCAAACAGAGTGAAACAGAGGCAAACAGAGTGAAACAGAGGCAAACAGAGTGAAACAGAGGCAAACAGTGTGAAACAGAGGCAAACAGAGTGAAACAGATGCAAACAGAATGAAACAGACTTAAACAGAGTGAAACAGAGGCAAACAGAGTGAAACAGAGGCAAACAGAGTGAAACAGAGGCAAACAGAGTGAAACAGAGGCAACCAGAGTGAGGCAGAGGCAAACAGAGTGAAACAGAGGCAAACAGAGTGAAACAGAGGCAAACAGAGTGAAGCAGAGGCAAACAGAGTGAGACAGAGGCATACAGTGTGAAACAGAGGCAAAAAGAGTGAAACAGAGGCAGACAGAGTGAAACAGAGGCAAACAGAGTGAAACGGAGGCAAACAGACTTAAACAGAGGCAAACAGATTAATACAGAGGCAAACAAACTTAAACAGGGGCAAACAGACTTAAACAGAGGCAAACAGAGTTAAACAGACTTAAACAGAGGCAAACAGATTTAAACAGAGGCAAACAGAGTGAAACAGAGTGAAACAGAGGCAAAACAGAGTGAACCAGAGGCAAACAGAGTGAAACAGAGGCAAAACGAGTGAAACAGAAGCAACCAGAATGAGGCAGAGGCAACAGAGTGAAACAGAGGCAAACAGAGTGAAACAGAGGCAAACAGAGTGAAACAGAAGCAACCAGAGTGAGGCAGAGGCAAACAGAGTGAAACAGAGGCAAACAGAGTGAAACAGAGGCAAACAGAGTGAAACAGAAGCAACCAGAGTGAGGCAGAGGCAAACAGAGTGAAACAGAGGCAAACAGAGTGAAACAGAGGCAAACAGAGTGAAACAGAGGCATACAGTGTGAAACAGAGGCAAACAGAGTGAAACAGAGGCAGACAGAGTGAAACAGAGGCAAACAGAGTGAAACAGAGGCAAGTAGAGTGAAACGGAGGCAAACAGAGTGAAACAGAGGCAAACAGGGTTAAACAGAGGCAAGCTGGGTTAAATAGAGGCAAACAGGGTCAAACAAGGTTAAACAGAGGCAAACAGGGCTAAACAGAGTGAAACGGAGTTAAACAGAGGCAAACTGAGTGAGACAGAGGCAAACAGAGTGAAACAGAGGCAAACAAAGTGAAACAGAGGCAAACAGATTTAAACAGATGCAAACAGACTTAAACAGAGGCAAACAGACTTAAACAGAGGCAAACAGAGGGCAAACAGAGGCATACAGAGGCAAACAGAGGCTAACAGAGGCAAACAGAGGCAAACAGAGGCAAACAGAGGCAAACAGAAGCAAACAGAGGCAAACAGACTTAAACAGAGGCAAACAGACTTAAACAGAGGCAAACAGACTGAAACAGATGCAAGACGACGGAAACAGAGGCAAACAGAGTGAAACAGAGGCAAAACAGAGTAAAACAGAGGCAAACAGAATGAAACAGAGGCAAACATAATGAAACAGAGGCAAACAGACTAAACAGAGTGAAACAGACTGAAACAGAGGCAAACAGAGCCTAACAGAGGCAAACAGAGGCTAATAGAGTGAAACAGAGGCAAACAGAGTGAAACAGAGGCAAAACAGAGTTAAACAGACTTAAACAGAGCTAAACAGACTTAAACAGCGGCAAACAGAGTGAAACAGGCAAACAGACGTAAACAGAGGCAAACAGACTTAAACAGCGGCAAACAGAGTGAAACAGAGGAAAACAGAGTGAAACAGAGGCAAACAGACTTAAACAGAGGCAAAGAGACTTAAACAGAGGCAAAAAGAACAGAGGCAAAGAGACTTAAACAGAGGCAAAAAGACTTAAACAGAGGCAAACAGACTTAAACAGGGGCAAACAGACTTAAACAGTTGCAAACAGAGTTAAAAAGACTTAAAGAGAGGCAAACAGAGTGAAACAGAGGCAAACAGAGTGAAACAGATGCAAACAGAGTGAAACCGACTTAAACAGAGTGAAACAGAGGCAAACAGAGTGAAACAGAGGCAAACAGAGTGAAACAGAGGCATACAGTGTGAAACAGAGGCAAACAGAGTGAAACAGAGGCAGACAGAGTGAAACAGAGGCAAACAGAGTGAAACAGAGGCAAGTAGAGTGAAACGGAGGCAAACAGAGTGAAACAGAGACAAACAGAGTGAAACAGAGGCAAACAGAGTGAAACAGAGGCAAACAGAGTGAAACAGAAGCAACCAGAGTGAGGCAGAGGCAACAGAGTGAAACAGAGGCAAACAGAGTGAAACAGAGGCAAACAGAGTGAAATAGAGGCAAACAGAGTGAAACAGAAGCTACCAGAGTGAGGCCGAGGCAAACAGAGTGAAACAGAGGCAAACAGAGTGAAACAGAGGCAAACAGAGTGAAACAGAGGCATACAGTGTGAAACAGAGGCAAACAGAGTGAAACAGAGGCAGACAGAGTGAAACAGAGGCAAACAGAGTGAAACAGAGGCAAGTAGATTGAAACGGAGGCAAACAGAGTGAAACAGAGGCAAACAGGGTTAAACAGAGGCAAACTGAGTGAAACAGAGGCAAACAGAGTGAAACAGAGGCAAACAGAGTGAAACAGATGCAAACAGACTTAAACAGATGCAAACAGACTTAAACAGAGGCAAACAGAATTAAACAGAGGCAAACAGAGGCAAACAGAGGCATACAGAGGCAAACAGAGGCTAACAGAGGCAAACAGAGGCAAACAGAGGCAAACAGAGGCAAACAGAAGCAAATAGAGGCAAACAGACCTTAACAGAGGCAAACAGACTGAAACAGATGCAAGAAGACGGAAACAGAGGCAAACAGAGTGAAACAGAGGCAAACAGAGTGAAACAGAGGCAAACATAATGAAACAGAGGCAAACAGACTAAACAGAGTGAAACAGACTGAAACAGAGGCAAACAGAGCCTAGCAGAGGCAAACAGAGGCAAACAGAGTGAAACAGAGGCAAACAGAGTGAAACAGAGGCAAACAGAGTTAAACAGACTTAAACAGAGCTAAACAGACTTAAACAGAGGCAAACAGAGTGAAACAGGCAAACAGACGTAAACTGAGGCAAACAGACTTAAACAGCGGCAAACAGAGTGAAACAGAGGAAAACAGAGTCAAACAGAGGCAAACAGACTTAAACAGAGGCAAACAGACTTAAACAGAGGCAAAAAGACTTAAACAGAGGCAAACAGACTTAAACAGGGGCAAACAGACTTAAACAGTGGCAAACAGAGTTAAAAAGACTTAAAGAGAGGCAAACACAGTGAAACAGAGGCAAACAGAGTGAAACAGAGGCAAACAGAGTGAAACAGAGGCAAACAGAGTGAAACAGAGGCAAACAGTGTGAAACAGAGGCAAACAGAGTGAAACAGATGCAAAAAGAATGAAACAGACTTAAACAGAGTGAAACAGAGGCAAACAGAGTGAAACAGAGGCAAACAGAGTGAAACAGAGGCAAACAGAGTGAAACAGAGGCAACCAGAGTGAGGCAGAGGCAAACAGAGTGAAACAGAGGCAAACAGAGTGAAACAGAGGCAAACAGAGTGAAACAGAGGCAAACAGAGTGAAACAGAGGCAAACAGAGTGAAACGGAGGCAAACAGACTTAAACAGAGGCAAACAGATTAATACAGAGGCAAACAAACTTAAACAGGGGCAAACAGACTTAAACAGAGGCAAACAGACTTAAACAGAGGCAAACAGACTTAAACAGAGGCAAACAGAGTTAAACAGACTTAAACAGAGGCAAACAGATTTAAACAGAGGCAAACAGAGTGAAACAGAGGCAAACAGAGTGAACCAGAGGCAAACAGAGTGAAACAGAGGCAAAACGAGTGAAACAGAAGCAACCAGAGTGAGGCAGAGGCAACAGAGTGAAACAGAGGCAAACAGAGTGAAACAGAGGCAAACAGAGTGAAACAGAGGCAAACAGAGTTAAACAGACTTAAACAGAGCGAAACAGATTTAAACAGAGGCAAACAGAGTGAAACAGGCAAACAGATGTAAACAGAGGCAAACAGACTTAAACAGCGGCAAACAGAGTGAAACAGAGGAAAACAGAGGCAAACAGAGGCAAACAGACTTAAACAGAGGCAAAGAGACTTAAACAGAGGCAAAAAGACTTAAACAGAGGCAAACAGACTTAAACAGGGGCAAACAGACTTAAACAGTGGCAAACAGAGTTAAAAAGACTTAAAGAGAGGCAAACAGAGGCAAACAGTGTGAAACAGAGGCAAACAGAGTGAAACAGATGCAAACAGAATGAAACAGACTTAAACAGAGTGAAACAGAGGCAAACAGAGTGAAACAGAGGCAAACAGAGTGAAACAGAGGCAGACTGATTGAAACAGACGCAAACAGAGTGGGACAGAGGTAAACAGAGTGAAACAGAGGCAAACAGAGTGAAACAGAGGCAAACAGAGTGAAACAGAGGCAACCAGAGTGAGGCAGAGGCAAACAGAGTGAAACAGAGGCAAACAGAGTGAAACAGAGGCAAACAGAGTGAAGCAGAGGCAAACAGAGTGAGACAGAGGCATACAGTGTGAAACAGAGGCAAACAGAGTGAAACAGAGGCAGACAGAGTGAAACAGAGGCAAACAGAGTGAAACAGAGGCAAACAGAGTGAAACAGAGGCAAACAGAGTGAAACGGAGGCAAACAGACTTAAACAGAGGCAAACAGATTAAAACAGAGGCAAACAAACTTAAACAGAGGCAAACAGACTTAAACAGAGGCAAACAGACTTAAACAGAGGCAAACAGACTTAAACAGAGGCAAACAGAGTTAAACAGACTTAAACAGAGGCAAACAGATTGAAACAGAGGCAAACAGAGTGAAACAGAGGCAAACAGAGTGAAGCAGAGGCAAACAGAGTGAAACAGAGGCATACAGTGTGAAACAGAGGCAAACAGAGTGAAACAGAGGCAGACAGAGTGAAACAGAGGCAAACAGAGTGAAACAGAGGCAAACAGACTGAAACGGAGGCAAACAGACTTAAACAGAGGCAAACAGATTAAAACAGAGGCAAACAAACTTAAACAGAGGCAAACAGACTTAAACAGAGGCAAACAGACTTAAACAGATGCAAACAGACTTAAACAGAGGCAAACAGAGTTAAACAGACTTAAACAGAGGCAAACAGATTGAAACAGAGGCAAACAGAGTGAAACAGAGGCAAACAGAGTGAAACAGAGGCAAACAGAGTGAAACAGAGGCAAACAGAGTGAAACAGAAGCAACCAGAGTGAGGCAGAGGCAACAGAGTGAAACAGAGGCAAACAGAGTGAAACAGAGGCAAACAGAGTGAAACAGAGGCAAACAGAGTGAAACAGAAGCAACCAGAGTGAGGCAGAGGCAAACAGAGTGAAACAGAGGCAAACAGAGTGAAACAGAGGCAAACAGAGTGAAACAGAGGCATACAGTGTGAAACAGAGGCAAACAGAGTGAAACAGAGGCAGACAGAGTGAAACAGAGGCAAACAGAGTGAAACAGAGGCAAGTAGAGTGAAACGGAGGCAAACAGAGTGAAACAGAGACAAGCAGAGTGAAACAGAGGCAAACAGAGTTAAACAGACTTAAACAGAGGCAAACAGATTTAAACAGAGGCAAACAGAGTGAAACAGAGGCAAACAGAGTGAACCAGAGGCAAACAGAGTGAAACAGAGGCAAAACGAGTGAAACAGAAGCAACCAGAGTGAGGCAGAGGCAACAGAGTGAAACAGAGGCAAACAGAGTGAAACAGAGGCAAACAGAGTGAAACAGAAGCAACCAGAGTGAGGCAGAGGCAAACAGAGTGAAACAGAGGCAAACAGAGTGAAACAGAGGCAAACAGAGTGAAACAGAAGCAACCAGAGTGAGGCAGAGGCAAACAGAGTGAAACAGAGGCAAACAGAGTGAAACAGAGGCAAACAGAGTGAAACAGAGGCAAACAGAGTGAAACAGAGGCAGACAGAGTGAAACAGAGGCAAACAGAGTGAAACAGAGGCAAGTAGATTGAAACGGAGGCAAACAGAGTGAAACAGAGGCAAACAGGGTTAAACAGAGGCAAACTGAGTGAAACAGAGGCAAACAGAGTGAAACAGAGGCAAACAGAGTGAAACAGATGCAAACAGACTTAAACAGATGCAAACAGACTTAAACAGAGGCAAACAGAATTAAACAGAGGCAAACAGAGGCAAACAGAGGCATACAGAGGCAAACAGAGGCTAACAGAGGCAAACAGAGGCAAACAGAGGCAAACAGAGGCAAACAGAAGCAAATAGAGGCAAACAGACCTTAACAGAGGCAAACAGACTGAAACAGATGCAAGAAGACGGAAACAGAGGCAAACAGAGTGAAACAGAGGCAAACAGAGTGAAACAGAGGCAAACATAATGAAACAGAGGCAAACAGACTAAACAGAGTGAAACAGACTGAAACAGAGGCAAACAGAGCCTAGCAGAGGCAAACAGAGGCAAACAGAGTGAAACAGAGGCAAACAGAGTGAAACAGAGGCAAACAGAGTTAAACAGACTTAAACAGAGCTAAACAGACTTAAACAGAGGCAAACAGAGTGAAACAGGCAAACAGACGTAAACTGAGGCAAACAGACTTAAACAGCGGCAAACAGAGTGAAACAGAGGAAAACAGAGTCAAACAGAGGCAAACAGACTTAAACAGAGGCAAACAGACTTAAACAGAGGCAAAAAGACTTAAACAGAGGCAAACAGACTTAAACAGGGGCAAACAGACTTAAACAGTGGCAAACAGAGTTAAAAAGACTTAAAGAGAGGCAAAACACAGTGAAACAGAGGCAAACAGAGTGAAACAGAGGCAAACAGAGTGAAACAGAGGCAAACAGAGTGAAACAGAGGCAAACAGTGTGAAACAGAGGCAAACAGAGTGAAACAGATGCAAAAAGAATGAAACAGACTTAAACAGAGTGAAACAGAGGCAAACAGAGTGAAACAGAGGCAAACAGAGTGAAACAGAGGCAAACAGAGTGAAACAGAGGCAACCAGAGTGAGGCAGAGGCAAACAGAGTGAAACAGAGGCAAACAGAGTGAAACAGAGGCAAACAGAGTGAAACAGAGGCAAACAGAGTGAAACAGAGGCAAACAGAGTGAAACGGAGGCAAACAGACTTAAACAGAGGCAAACAGATTAATACAGAGGCAAACAAACTTAAACAGGGGCAAACAGACTTAAACAGAGGCAAACAGACTTAAACAGAGGCAAACAGACTTAAACAGAGGCAAACAGAGTTAAACAGACTTAAACAGAGGCAAACAGATTTAAACAGAGGCAAACAGAGTGAAACAGAGGCAAACAGAGTGAACCAGAGGCAAACAGAGTGAAACAGAGGCAAAACGAGTGAAACAGAAGCAACCAGAGTGAGGCAGAGGCAACAGAGTGAAACAGAGGCAAACAGAGTGAAACAGAGGCAAACAGAGTGAAACAGAGGCAAACAGAGTTAAACAGACTTAAACAGAGCGAAACAGATTTAAACAGAGGCAAACAGAGTGAAACAGGCAAACAGATGTAAACAGAGGCAAACAGACTTAAACAGCGGCAAACAGAGTGAAACAGAGGAAAACAGAGGCAAACAGAGGCAAACAGACTTAAACAGAGGCAAAGAGACTTAAACAGAGGCAAAAAGACTTAAACAGAGGCAAACAGACTTAAACAGGGGCAAACAGACTTAAACAGTGGCAAACAGAGTTAAAAAGACTTAAAGAGAGGCAAACAGAGGCAAACAGTGTGAAACAGATGCAAACAGAGTGAAACAGATGCAAACAGAATGAAACAGACTTAAACAGAGTGAAACAGAGGCAAACAGAGTGAAACAGAGGCAAACAGAGTGAAACAGAGGCAGACTGATTGAAACAGACGCAAACAGAGTGGGACAGAGGTAAACAGAGTGAAACAGAGGCAAACAGAGTGAAACAGAGGCAAACAGAGTGAAACAGAGGCAACCAGAGTGAGGCAGAGGCAAACAGAGTGAAACAGAGGCAAACAGAGTGAAACAGAGGCAAACAGAGTGAAGCAGAGGCAAACAGAGTGAGACAGAGGCATACAGTGTGAAACAGAGGCAAACAGAGTGAAACAGAGGCAGACAGAGTGAAACAGAGGCAAACAGAGTGAAACAGAGGCAAACAGAGTGAAACAGAGGCAAACAGAGTGAAACGGAGGCAAACAGACTTAAACAGAGGCAAACAGATTAAAACAGAGGCAAACAAACTTAAACAGAGGCAAACAGACTTAAACAGAGGCAAACAGACTTAAACAGAGGCAAACAGACTTAAACAGAGGCAAACAGAGTTAAACAGACTTAAACAGAGGCAAACAGATTGAAACAGAGGCAAACAGAGTGAAACAGAGGCAAACAGAGTGAAGCAGAGGCAAACAGAGTGAGACAGAGGCATACAGTGTGAAACAGAGGCAAACAGAGTGAAACAGAGGCAGACAGAGTGAAACAGAGGCAAACAGAGTGAAACAGAGGCAAACAGACTGAAACGGAGGCAAACAGACTTAAACAGAGGCAAACAGATTAAAACAGAGGCAAACAAACTTAAACAGAGGCAAACAGACTTAAACAGAGGCAAACAGACTTAAACAGATGCAAACAGACTTAAACAGAGGCAAACAGAGTTAAACAGACTTAAACAGAGGCAAACAGATTGAAACAGAGGCAAACAGAGTGAAACAGAGGCAAACAGAGTGAAACAGAGGCAAACAGAGTGAAACAGAGGCAAACAGAGTGAAACAGAAGCAACCAGAGTGAGGCAGAGGCAACAGAGTGAAACAGAGGCAAACAGAGTGAAACAGAGGCAAACAGAGTGAAACAGAGGCAAACAGAGTGAAACAGAAGCAACCAGAGTGAGGCAGAGGCAAACAGAGTGAAACAGAGGCAAACAGAGTGAAACAGAGGCAAACAGAGTGAAACAGAGGCATACAGTGTGAAACAGAGGCAAACAGAGTGAAACAGAGGCAGACAGAGTGAAACAGAGGCAAACAGAGTGAAACAGAGGCAAGTAGAGTGAAACGGAGGCAAACAGAGTGAAACAGAGACAAGCAGAGTGAAACAGAGGCAAACAGAGTTAAACAGACTTAAACAGAGGCAAACAGATTTAAACAGAGGCAAACAGAGTGAAACAGAGGCAAACAGAGTGAACCAGAGGCAAACAGAGTGAAACAGAGGCAAAACGAGTGAAACAGAAGCAACCAGAGTGAGGCAGAGGCAACAGAGTGAAACAGAGGCAAACAGAGTGAAACAGAGGCAAACAGAGTGAAACAGAAGCAACCAGAGTGAGGCAGAGGCAAACAGAGTGAAACAGAGGCAAACAGAGTGAAACAGAGGCAAACAGAGTGAAACAGAAGCAACCAGAGTGAGGCAGAGGCAAACAGAGTGAAACAGAGGCAAACAGAGTGAAACAGAGGCAAACAGAGTGAAACAGAGGCAAACAGAGTGAAACAGAGGCAAACAGACTTAAACAGATGCAAACAGACTTAAACAGAGGCAAACAGACTTAAACAGAGGCAAACAGAGGCAAACAGAGGCATACAGAGGCAAACAGAGGCTAACAGAGGCAAACAGAGGCACACAGAGGCAAACAGAGGCAAACAGAAGCAAACAGAGGCAAACAGACTTAAACAGAGGCAAACAGACTTAAACAGAGGCAAACAGACTGAAACAGATGCAAGAAGACGGAAACAGAGGCAAACAGAGTGAAACAGAGGCAAACAGAGTGAAACAGAGGCAACAGAATGAAACAGAGGCAAACATAATGAAACAGAGGCAAACAGACTAAACAGAGTGAAACAGACTGAAACAGAGGCAAACAGAGCCTAACAGAGGCAAACAGAGGCTAATAGAGTGAAACAGAGGCAAACAGAGTGAAACAGAGGCAAACAGAGTTAAACAGACTTAAACAGAGCTAAACAGACTTAAACAGCGGCAAACAGAGTGAAACAGAGGAAAACAGAGGCAAACAGAGGCAAACAGACTTAAACAGAGGCAAACAGACTTAAACAGAGGCAAAAAGACTTAAACAGAGGCAAACAGACTTAAACAGGGGCAAACAGACTTAAACAGTGGCAAACAGAGTTAAAAAGACTTAAAGAGAGGCAAACAGAGTGAAACAGAGGCAAACAGAGTGAAACAGAGGCAAACAGAGTGAAACAGAGGCAAACAGTGTGAAACAGAGGCAAACAGAGTGAAACAGATGCAAACAGAATGAAACAGACTTAAACAGAGTGAAACAGAGGCAAACAGAGTGAAACAGAGGCAAACAGAGTGAAACAGAGGCAAACTGAGTGAAACAGAGGCAAACAGAGTGAAACAGCGGCAAACAGAGTGAAACAGAGGCAAACAGACTTAAACAGATGCAAACAGACTTAAACAGAGGCAAACAGACTTAAACAGAGGCAAACAGAGGCAAACAGAGGCATACAGAGGCAAACAGAGGCTAACAGAGGCAAACAGAGGCAAACAGAGTGAAACAGAGGCAAACATAATGAAACAGAGGCAAACAGACTAAACAGAGTGAAACAGACTGAAACAGAGGCAAACAGAGCCTAACAGAGGCAAACAGAGGCAAACAGAGTGAAACAGAGGCAAACAGAGTGAAACAGAGGCAAACAGAGTTAAACAGACTTAAACAGAGCTAAACAGACTTAAACAGAGGCAAACAGAGTGAAACAGGCAAACAGACGTAAACAGAGGCAAACAGACTTAAACAGCGGCAAACAGAGTGAAACAGAGGCAAACAGAGTGAAACAGAGGCAAACAGTGTGAAACAGAGGCAAACAGAGTGAAACAGATGCAAACAGAATGAAACAGACTTAAACAGAGTGAAACAGAGGCAAAAAGAGTGAAACAGAGGCAAACAGAGTGAAACAGAGGCAAACAGAGTGAAACAGAGGCAACCAGAGTGAGGCAGAGGCAAACAGAGTGAAACAGAGGCAAACAGAGTGAAACAGAGGCAAACAGAGTGAAGCAGAGGCAAACAGAGTGAGACAGAGGCATACAGTGTGAAACAGAGGCAAACAGAGTGAAACAGAGGCAGACAGAGTGAAACAGAGGCAAACAGAGTGAAACAGAGGCAAACAGAGTGAAACAGAGGCAAACAGAGTGAAACGGAGGCAAACAGACTTAAACAGAGGCAAACAGATTAATACAGAGGCAAACAAACTTAAACAGGGGCAAACAGACTTAAACAGAGGCAAACAGACTGAAACAGAGGCACACAGACTTAAACAGAGGCAAACAGAGTTAAACAGACTTAAACAGAGGCAAACAGATTTAAACAGAGGCAAACAGAGTGAAACAGAGTGAAACAGAGGCAAACAGAGTGAACCAGAGGCAAACAGAGTGAAACAGAGGCAAAATGAGTGAAACAGAAGCAACCAGAGTGAGGCAGAGGCAACAGAGTGAAACAGAGGCAAACAGAGTGAACCAGAGGCAAACAGAGTGTAACAGAAGCAACCAGAGTGAGGCAGAGGCAAACAGAGTGAAACAGAGGCAAACAGAGTGAAACAGAGGCAAACAGAGTGAAACAGAGGCAAACAGAGTGAAACAGAAGCAACCAGAGTGAGGCAGAGGCAAACAGAGTGAAACAGAGGCAAACAGAGTGAAACAGAGGCAAACAGAGTGAAACAGAGGCATACAGTGTGAAACAGAGGCAAACAGAGTGAAACAGAGGCAGACAGAGTGAAACAGAGGCAAACAGAGTGAAACAGAGGCAAGTAGAGTGAAACGGAGGCAAACAGAGTGAAACAGAGGCAAACAGGGTTAAACAGAGGCAAGCTGGGTTAAATAGAGGCAAACAGGGTCAAACAAGGTTAAACAGAGGCAAACAGGGCTAAACAGAGTGAAACGGAGTTAAACAGAGGCAAACTGAGTGAAACAGAGGCAAACAGAGTGAAACAGAGGCAAACAGAGTGAAACAGAGGCAAACAGACTTAAACAGATGCAAACAGACTTAAACAGAGGCAAACAGACTTAAACAGAGGCAAACAGAGGCAAACAGAGGCATACAGAGGCAAACAGAGGCTAACAGAGGCAAACAGAGGCAAACAGAGGCAAACAGAGGCAAACAGAAGCAAACAGAGGCAAACAGACTTAAACAGAGGCAAACAGACTTAAACAGAGGCAAACAGACTGAAACAGATGCAAGAAGACGGAAACAGAGGCAAACAGAGTGAAACAGAGGCAAACAGAGTGAAACAGAGGCAAACAGAATGAAACAGAGGCAAACATAATGAAACAGAGGCAAACAGACTAAACAGAGTGAAACAGACTGAAACAGAGGCAAACAGAGCCTAACAGAGGCAAACAGAGGCTAATAGAGTGAAACAGAGGCAAACAGAGTGAAACAGAGGCAAACAGAGTTAAACAGACTTAAACAGAGCTAAACAGACTTAAACAGAGGCAAACAGAGTGAAACAGGCAAACAGACGTAAACAGAGGCAAACAGACTTAAACAGCGGCAAACAGAGTGAAACAGAGGAAAACAGAGTGAAACAGAGGCAAACAGACTTAAACAGAGGCAAAGAGACTTAAACAGAGGCAAAAAGACTTAAACAGAGGCAAACAGACTTAAACAGGGGCAAACAGACTTAAACAGTTGCAAACAGAGTTAAAAAGACTTAAAGAGAGGCAAACAGAGTGAAACAGAGGCAAACAGAGTGAAACAGAGGCAAACTGAGTGAAACAGAGGCAAACAGAGTGAAACAGAGGCAAACAGAGTGAAACAGAGGCAAACAGTGTGAAACAGAGGCAAACAGAGTAAAACAGATGCAAACAGAATGAAACAGACTTAAACAGAGTGAAACAGAGGCAAACAGAGTGAAACAGAGGCAAACAGAGTGAAACAGAGGCAGACTGATTGAAACAGATGCAAACAGAGTGAGACAGAGGCAAACAGAGTGAAACTGAGGCAAACAGAGTGAAACAGAGGCAAACAGAGTGAAACAGAGGCAACCAGAGTGAGGCAGAGGCAAACAGAGTGAAACAGAGGCAAACAGAGTGAAACAGAGGCAAACAGAGTGAAGCAGAGGCAAACAGAGTGAGACAGAGGCATACAGTGTGAAACAGAGGCAAACAGAGTGAAACAGAGGCAGACAGAGTGAAACAGAGGCAAACAGAGTGAAACAGAGGCAAACAGACTGAAACGGAGGCAAACAGACTTAAACAGAGGCAAACAGATTAAAACAGAGGCAAACAAACTTAAACAGAGGCAAACAGACTTAAACAGAGGCAAACAGACTTAAACAGATGCAAACAGACTTAAACAGAGGCAAACAGAGTTAAACAGACTTAAACAGAGGCAAACAGATTGAAACAGAGGCAAACAGAGTGAAACAGAGGCAAACAGAGTGAAACAGAGGCAAACAGAGTGAAACAGAGGCAAACAGAGTGAAACAGAAGCAACCAGAGTGAGGCAGAGGCAACAGAGTGAAACAGAGGCAAACAGAGTGAAACAGAGGCAAACAGAGTGAAACAGAGGCAAACAGAGTGAAACAGAAGCAACCAGAGTGAGGCAGAGGCAAACAGAGTGAAACAGAGGCAAACAGAGTGAAACAGAGGCAAACAGAGTGAAACAGAGGCATACAGTGTGAAACAGAGGCAAACAGAGTGAAACAGAGGCAGACAGAGTGAAACAGAGGCAAACAGAGTGAAACAGAGGCAAGTAGAGTGAAACGGAGGCAAACAGAGTGAAACAGAGACAAGCAGAGTGAAACAGAGGCAAACAGAGTTAAACAGACTTAAACAGAGGCAAACAGATTTAAACAGAGGCAAACAGAGTGAAACAGAGGCAAACAGAATGAACCAGAGGCAAACAGAGTGAAACAGAGGCAAAACGAGTGAAACAGAAGCAACCAGAGTGAGGCAGAGGCAACAGAGTGAAACAGAGGCAAACAGAGTGAAACAGAGGCAAACAGAGTGAAACAGAAGCAACCAGAGTGAGGCAGAGGCAAACAGAGTGAAACAGAGGCAAACAGGAGTGAAACAGAGGCAAACAGAGTGAAACAGAAGCAACCAGAGTGAGGCAGAGGCAAACAGAGTGAAACAGAGGCAAACAGAGTGAAACAGAGGCAAACAGAGTGAAACAGAGGCAAACAGAGTGAAACAGAGGCAAACAGACTTAAACAGATGCAAACAGACTTAAACAGAGGCAAACAGACTTAAACAGAGGCAAACAGAGGCAAACAGAGGCATACAGAGGCAAACAGAGGCTAACAGAGGCAAACAGAGGCACACAGAGGCAAACAGAGGCAAACAGAAGCAAACAGAGGCAAACAGACTTAAACAGAGGCAAACAGACTTAAACAGAGGCAAACAGACTGAAACAGATGCAAGAAGACGAAAACAGAGGCAAACAGAGTGAAACAGAGGCAAACAGAGTGAAACAGAGGCAAACAGAATGAAACAGAGGCAAACATAATGAAACAGAGGCAAACAGACTAAACAGAGTGAAACAGACTGAAACAGAGGCAAACAGAGCCTAACAGAGGCAAACAGAGGCTAATAGAGTGAAACAGAGGCAAACAGAGTGAAACAGAGGCAAACAGAGTTAAACAGACTTAAACAGAGCTAAACAGACTTAAACAGAGGCAAACAGAGTGAAACAGGCAAACAGACGTAAACAGAGGCAAACAGACTTAAACAGCGGCAAACAGAGTGAAACAGAGGAATACAGAGTGAAACAGAGGCAAACAGACTTAAACAGAGGCAAACAGACTTAAACAGAGGCAAACAGACTTAAACAGAGGCAAACAGACTTTAACAGATGCAAACAGACTTAAACAGAGGCAAACAGAGTTAAACAGACTTAAACAGAAGCAAACAGATTGAAACAGAGGCAAACAGAGTGAAACAGAGGCAAACAGAGTGAAACAGAGGCAAACAGAGTGAAACAGAGGCAAACAGAGTGAAACAGAAGCAACCAGAGTGAGGCAGAGGCAACAGAGTGAAACAGAGGCAAACAGAGTGAAACAGAGGCAAACAGAGTGAAACAGAAGCAACCAGAGTGAGGCAGAGGCAAACAGAGTGAAACAGAGGCAAACAGAGTGAAACAGAGGCAAACAGAGTGAAACAGAGGCATACAGTGTGAAACAGAGGCAAACAGAGTGAAACAGAGGCAGACAGAGTGAAACAGAGGCAAACAGAGTGAAACAGAGGCAAGTAGAGTGAAACGGAGGCAAACAGAGTGAAACAGAGACAAACAGAGTGAAACAGAGGCAAACAGAGTGAAACAGAGGCAAACAGAGTGAAACAGAAGCAACCAGAGTGAGGCAGAGGCAACAGAGTGAAACAGAAGCAAACAGAGTGAAACAGAGGCAAACAGAGTGAAATAGAGGCAAACAGAGTGAAACAGAAGCTACCAGAGTGAGGCCGAGGCAAACAGAGTGAAACAGAGGCAAACAGAGTGAAACAGAGGCAAACAGAGTGAAACAGAGGCATACAGTGTGAAACAGAGGCAAACAGAGTGAAACAGAGGGCAGACAGAGTGAAACAGAGGGCAAACAGAGTGAAACAGAGGCAAGTAGATTGAAACGGAGGCAAACAGAGTGAAACAGAGGCAAACAGGGTTAAACAGAGGCAAACTGAGTGAAACAGAGGCAAACAGAGTGAAACAGAGGCAAACAGAGTGAAACAGAAGCTACCAGAGTGAGGCCGAGGCAAACAGAGTGAAACAGAGGCAAACAGAGTGAAACAGAGGCAAACAGAGTGAAACAGAGGCATACAGTGTGAAACAGAGGCAAACAGAGTGAAACAGAGGCAGACAGAGTGAAACAGAGGCAAACAGAGTGAAACAGAGGCAAGTAGATTGAAACGGAGGCAAACAGAGTGAAACAGAGGCAAACAGGGTTAAACAGAGGCAAACTGAGTGAAACAGAGGCAAACAGAGTGAAACAGAGGCAAACAGAGTGAAACAGAGGCAAACAGACTTAAACAGATGCAAACAGACTTAAACAGAGGCAAACAGACTTAAACAGAGACAAACAGAGGCAAACAGAGGCATACAGAGGCAAACAGAGGCTAACAGAGGCAAACAGAGGCAAACAGAGGCAAACAGAGACAAACAGAAGCAAATAGAGGCAAACAGACCTAAACAGAGGCAAACAGACTGAAACAGATGCAAGAAGACGGAAACAAGGCAAACAGAGTGAAACAGAGGCAAACATAATGAAACAGAGGCAAACAGACTAAACAGAGTGAAACAGACTGAAACAGAGGCAAACAGAGCCCAACAGAGGCAAACAGAGGCAAACAGAGTGAAACAGAGGCAAACAGAGTGAAACAGAGGCAAACAGAGTTAAACAGACTTAAACAGAGCTAAACAGACTTAAACAGAGGCAGAGTGAAACAGGCAAACAGACGTAAACAGAGGCAAACAGACTTAAACAGCGGCAAACAGAGTGAAACAGAGGCAAACAGAGTGAAACAGAGGCAAACAGAGTGAAACAGAGGCAAACAGAGTGAAACAGAGGCAAACAGTGTGAAACAGAGGCAAACAGAGTGAAACAGATGCAAACAGAATGAAACAGACTTAAACAGAGTGAAACAGAGGCAAACAGAGTGAAACAGAGGCAAACAGAGTGAAACAGAGGCAAACAGAGTGAAACAGAGGCAACCAGAGTGAGGCAGAGGCAAACAGAGTGAAACAGAGGCAAACAGAGTGTAACAGAGGCAAACAGAGTGAAGCAGAGGCAAACAGAGTGATACAGAGGCATACAATGTGAAACAGAGGCAAACAGAGTGAAACAGAGGCATACAGTGTGAAACAGAGGCAAACAGAGTGAAACAGAGGCAGACAGAGTGAAACAGAGGCAAACAGAGTGAAACAGAGGCAAGTAGAGGTGAAACGGAGGCAAACAGAGTGAAACAGAGACAAGCAGAGTGAAACAGAGGCAAACAGAGTTAAACAGACTTAAACAGAGGCAAACAGATTTAAACAGAGGCAAACAGAGTGAAACAGAGGCAAACAGAGTGAACCAGAGGCAAACAGAGTGAAACAGAGGCAAAACGAGTGAAACAGAAGCAACCAGAGTGAGGCAGAGGCAACAGAGTGAAACAGAGGCAAACAGAGTGAAACAGAGGCAAACAGAGTGAAACAGAAGCAACCAGAGTGAGGCAGAGGCAAACAGAGTGAAACAGAGGCAAACAGAGTGAAACAGAGGCAAACAGAGTGAAACAGAAGCAACCAGAGTGAGGCAGAGGCAAACAGAGTGAAACAGAGGCAAACAGAGTGAAACAGAGGCAAACAGAGTGAAACAGAGGCAAACAGAGTGAAACAGAGGCAAACAGACTTAAACAGATGCAAACAGACTTAAACAGAGGCAAACAGACTTAAACAGAGGCAAACAGAGGCAAACAGAGGCATACAGAGGCAAACAGAGGCTAACAGAGGCAAACAGAGGCACACAGAGGCAAACAGAGGCAAACAGAAGCAAACAGAGGCAAACAGACTTAAACAGAGGCAAACAGACTTAAACAGAGGCAAACAGACTGAAACAGATGCAAGAAGACGGAAACAGAGGCAAACAGAGTGAAACAGAGGCAAACAGAGTGAAACAGAGGCAAACAGAATGAAACAGAGGCAAACATAATGAAACAGAGGCAAACAGACTAAACAGAGTGAAACAGACTGAAACAGAGGCAAACAGA
>JANJGN010004887.1:0-29011 GCA_026770705.1 Isurus oxyrinchus
AGGGGGAGAGAGTGAGGAGGAGAGAGTGAGGAGGGAGATTGAGGAGGAGAGAGCGGGATGGAGAGAGTGAGGTGGAGAGAGTGAGGAGTAGAGAGTGAGGAGGAGAGAGTGAGGAGGAGGAGAGAGAGAAGGAGAGAGTGAGAAGGAGAGAGTGAGGAGGAGAGAGTGAGAAGGAGAGAGTGAGGAGGAGAGAGTGAGGAGGGAGATTGTGGAGGAGAGAGCGGGAAGGGGAGAGTGAGGAGGAGAGAGTGAGGAAGAGAGATTGAGAAGGCAAGAGCGAGGAGGAGAGAGTGAGAAGGAGAGAGTGAGGAGGAGAGAGCTAGGAGGAGAGAGTGACAACGAGAGAGTGAGTACAAGAGAGTGAGGAGGAGAGAGTGAGGAAGAGAGAGCGAGGAGGAGAGAGTGAGGAGGAGAAAGTCAGGAGGAGAGTGTGAGGAGGGATTGAGGAGGAGAGTGCGAGGAGGAGGGAGATTGAGGAGGTGAGAGTGAGGTGGAGAGAGTGAGGAGGAGAGCGTGAGGTGGATACAGTGTGGAGGAGAGATCGAGGAGGAGAGAGTGAGGGGGAGAGAGTGAGGTGGATAGAGTGTGGAGGAGAGAGTGAGGAGTAGAGAGTGAGGAGGAGAGAGCGAGGAGGTGAGAGTGAGGAGGAAAGAGCGAGGAGGAGAGAGTGAGGAGGAGGAGAGTGAGGAGGAGAGAGGGAAGAGAGAGTGAGGAGGAGAGAGTGAGGAGGAGAGAGTGAGGAGGAGAGAGTGAGGGAGGAGAGAGTGAGAAGGAGAGAGTGAGGAGGAGGAGAGTGAGGAGGGAGAGAGTGGGGAGGGAGATTGAAGAGGAGCGAGCGGGAAGGAGAGAGTGAGAAGGACAGAGTGACGAGGAGAGAGAGAGGAGGAGAGAGTGAGGAGTAGAGAGTGAGAAGGAGAGAGTGAGGAGGGAGAGAGTGAGGAGGAGAGAGTGGGGAGGGAGATTGAAGAGGAGCGAGCGGGGAAGGAGAGAGTGAGAAGGACAGAGTGACGAGGAGAGAGAGAGGAGGAGAGAGTGAGGAGGTAGAGAGTGAGGAAGAGAAAGAGAGGAGAAGAAATGGAGGAGTAGAGAGTGAGGAGGAGAGAGTGAGGAGGAGAGAGTGAGGAGGAGAGAGTGAGGAGGAGAGATGAGGAGGAGAGTGCGAGGAAGAGTGTGAGGAGGAGTGAGTGAGGAGGAGAGAGTGAGGAGGAGAGAGTGAGAAGGAGAGAGCGTGAAGGAGAGAGTGAGGAGGAGAGAGCGAGGAGGAGAGCGGTGAGGAGGAGAGAGTGAGGAGGAGGAGAGCGAGGAGGAGAGAGTGAGGGAGGAGAGAGAGAGGTGGAGAGAGTGAGGAGGAGAGATTGAGGAGGAGGTAAATGACGAGGAGAGAGTGAGGAGAGACTGAGGAGGAGGAAGCGAGGAGGAGAGTGTAAGGAGGAGAGAGTGAGGAGGAGAGGGCGAGGAGGAGAGAGAGAGGAGTAGAGAGATTGAGGAGGAGAGAGCGTGGAGGACAGCGATTGAGGAGGAGAGTGCGGTGGAGAGAGCGAGAAGGTGAGAGGGAGGAGGAGAGAGAGCGAGGAGGAGAGAGCGAGAGGAGGAGAGAGCGAGGAGGAGAATGCGTGAGGAGCAGAGAGTGAGGAGGAGAGAACGAGGAGGAGAGAGTGGGAAGGAGAGGGTGGGAAGGAGAGAGTGAGGAGGAGAGAGTGAGAAGGAGAGAGTGAGGAGGAGAGAGTGAGGAGGAGAGAGTGAGGAGGAGAGAGTGAGGAGGGGAGAGAGAGGAGAGAGTGAGGAGGAGAGAGTGAGGAGGAGAGAGTGAGGAGGAGAGAGTGAGGAGGAGAGAGAGAGGAGGAGAGATTGAGAAGGAGAGAGTGAGAAGGAGAGAGCTGGAAGGAGAGAGTGAGGAGGAGAGAGTGAGGAGGAGAGAGTGAGGAGGGGAGAGAGAGGAGAGAGTGAGGAGGAGAGTGAGGAGGAGAGAGTGAGGAGGAGAGAGTGAGGAGGAGAGAGTGAGGAGGAGAGAGTGAGAAGGAGAGAGCTGAAGGAGAGAGTGAGGAGGAGAGAGTGAGGAGGAGAGAGTGAGGAGGAGAGGTGAGGAGGAGAGAGTGAGGAGGAGAGAGTGAGGAGGAGAGAGTGAGAAGGAGATTGAGGAGGAGAGAGCGGGGAGGAGAGAGAGAGGAGGAGAGAGTGAGAATGAGAGAGCGAGGAGGAGAGAGTGAGGAGGAGAGAGTGAGGTGGAGAGAGTGAGAAGTAGAGAGTGAGGAGGAGAGAGTGAGGAGGAGAGAGCGGGGAAGGAGAGAGTGAGGAAGAGATAGTGAGAAGGCAAGAGTGAGGAGGAGAGAGTGAGAAGGAGAGAGTGAGGAGGAGAGAGCTAGGAGGAGAGAGTGAGAAGCAGAGAGTGAGAAGGAGAGAGTGAGGAGGAGAGAGCTAGGAGGAGAGAGTGAGAAGCAGAGAGTGAGACGGAGAGTGAGGAGGAGAGAGCTAGGAGGAGAGAGTGAGAAGCAGAGAGTGAGAAGGAGAGAGTGAGGAGGAGTGAGTGAGGAGGAGAGAGTGAGGAGGAAAGAGCGAGAAGGAGAGAGTGAGGAGTAGAGATTGAGGAGGGAGATTGAGGAGGAGAGAGCGGGAAGGAGTGAGTGAGGAGGAGAGAGTGAGGAAGAGAGATTGAGAAGGCAAGAGCGAGGAGGAGAGAGTGAGAAGGAGAGAGTGAGGAGGAGAGAGCTAGGAGGAGAGAGTGAGAACGAGAGAGTGAGTACAAGAGAGTGAGGAGAAGAGAGTGAGGAAGAGAGAGCGAGGAGGAGAGAGTGAGGAGGAGAAAGTGAGGAGGAGAGTGTGAGGAGGGATTGAGGAGCAGAGTGCGAAGAGGAGGGTGATTGAGGAGGTGAGAGTGAGGTGGAGAGAGTGAGGAGGAGAGAGTGTGAAGGAGAGAGTGAGGAGGAGAGAGTGAGAAGGAGAGAGTGAGGAGGAGAGAGTGAGGAGGAGAGAGTGAGGAGGAGGAGAGTGAGGAGGAGGAGAGTGAGGAGGAGAGAGGGAGGAGAGAGTGAGGAGGAGAGAGTGAGGAGGAGAGAGAGAGGAGGGAGAGTGAGAAGGAGAGAGTGAGGAGGAGAGATAGAGGAGGAGAGAGTGAGAAGGAGAGAGTGAGGAGGAGAGAGGGAGGAGGAGAGAGTGAGGAGGAGAGATTGAGGAGGAGAGAGTGAGGAGGAGAGAGCGAGGAGGAGAGAGGCGAGGAGGAGAGAGCGAGAATGAGAGAGTGAGGAGGAGAGAGTGAGGAGGAGAGAGTGAGGGGGGAGAGAGTGAGGAGGAGAGAGTGAGGAGGAGAGATTGAGGAGGAGAGAGCGGGGAAGGGAGAGAGTGAGGTGGAGAGAGTGAGGAGTAGAGAGTGAGGAGGGAGAGAGTGAGGAGGAGAGAGTGAGAAGGAGAGAGTGAGAAGGAGAGAGTGAGAAGGAGAGAGTGAGGAGGAGAGAGTGAGGAGGAGAGAGTGAGAAGGAGAGAGTGAGGAGGAGAGAGTGAGGAGGGAGATTGAGGAGGGAGAGAGCGGGAAGGAGAGAGTGAGGAGGAGAGAGTGAGGAAGAGAGATTGAGAAGGCAAGAGCGAGGAGGAGAGAGTGAGAAGGAGAGAGTGAGGAGGAGAGAGCTAGGAGGAGAGAGTGACAACGAGAGAGTGAGTACAAGAGAGTGAGGAGGAGAGAGTGAGGAAGAGAGAGCGAGGAGGAGAGAGTGAGGAGGAGAAAGTCAGGAGGAGAGTGTGAGGAGGGATTGAGGAGGAGAGTGCGAGGAGGAGGGAGATTGAGGAGGTGAGAGTGAGGTGGAGAGAGTGAGGAGGAGAGCGTGAGGTGGATACAGTGTGGAGGAGAGATCGAGGAGGAGAGAGAGTGAGGTGGATAGAGTGTGGAGGAGAGAGTGAGGAGTAGAGAGTGAGGAGAGAGAGCGAGGAGGTGAGAGGTGAGGAGGAGAAGAGCGAGGAGGAGAGAGTGAGGAGGAGAGAGTGAGGAGGAGAGAGGGAAGAGAGGAGTGAGGAGGAGAGAGTGAGGAGGAGAGAGTGAGGAGGAGAGAGTGAGGAGGAGAGAGTGAGAAGGGAGAGAGTGAGGAGGAGAGAGTGAGGAGGAGAGAGTGGGGAGGGAGATTGAAGATGAGCGAGCGGGAAGGAGAGAGTGAGAAGGAGAGAGTGACGAGGAAGAGAGAGAGAGGAGAGAGTGAGAAGGAGAGGAGCGTGAAGGACAGAGTGAGGAGGAGAGAGCGAGGAGGAGAGCGTGAGGAGGAGTGAGGAGGTGAGAGCGAGGAGGAGAGAGTGAGGAGGAGAGAGAGAGGTGGAGAGAGTGAGGAGGAGAGAGCGATGCGGAGAGCGTGAGGAGGAGAGATTGAGGAGGAGTAAATGACGAGGAGAGAGTGAGAAGGAGAGACTGAGGAGGAGGAAGCGAGGAGGAGAGTGTTAGGAGGAGAGAGTGAGGAGGAGAGGGCGAGGAGGAGAGAGAGAGGAGTAGAGAGATTGAGGAGGAGAGAGCGTGGAGGACAGCGATTGAGGAGGAGAGTGCGGTGGAGAGAGCGAGAAGGTGAGAGGGAGGAGGAGAGAGAGCGAGGAGGAGAGAGCGAGGAGGAGAGAGCGAGGAGGAGAATGCGTGAGGAGCAGAGAGTGAAGAGGAGGAGAACGAGGAGGAGAGAGTGGGAAGGAGAGGGTGGGAAGGAGAGAGTGAGGAGGAGAGAGTGAGAAGGAGGAGAGTGTGGAGGAGAGAGTGAGGAGGAGAGACTGAGGAGGAGAGAGTGAGGAGGGGAGAGAGAGGAGGAGAGTGAGGAGGAGAGAGTGAGGAGGAGAGAGTGAGGAGTAGAGAGAGAGGAGGATAGAGTGAGAAGGAGAGAGCTGGAAGGAGAGAGTGAGGAGGAGAGAGTGAGGAGGAGAGAGTGAGGGAGGAGAGAGTGAGAAGGAGAGAGAGGAGGAGAGAGTGAGGAGGGAGATTGAGGAGGAGAGAGCGGGAAGGAGAGAGAGAGAAGGAGAGAGTGAGAATGAGAGAGCGAGGAGGAGAGAGTGAGGAGGAGAGAGAGTGAGGAGGAGAGAGTGAGAAGTAGAGAGTGAGGAGGAGAGAGTGAGGAGGAGAGAGCGGGAAGGAGAGAGTGAGGAAGAGATAGTGAGAAGGCAAGAGTGAGGAGGAGAGAGCTAGGAGGAGAGAGTGAGAAGCAGAGAGTGAGAAGGAGAGAGTGAGGAGGAGAGAGTGAGGAGGAGAGAGTGAGGAGGAAGAGCGAGAAGGAGAGAGTGAGGAGGAGAGAGTGAGGGAAGAGAGAGTGAGGAGGAGAGAGTGAGGAGGAGAGAGTGAGGAGGAGAGAGTGAGGAGGAGAGAGTGAGGAGGAGAGAGTGAGGAGGAGAGAGTGAGAAGGCAAGATTGAGGAGGAGAGAATGAGAAGAAGAGCGTGAGGAGGAGAGAGCGAGGAGGGAGATTGAAGAGGAGGAGAGCGGGAAGGAGAGAGTGAGAAGGAGAGAGTGACGAGGAGAGAGAGAGGAGGAGAGAGTGAGGAGTTGAGAGTGAGGAAAAGAAAGAGAGGAGAAGAAATGGAGGAGTAGAGAGTGAGGAGGAGAGAGTGAGGAGGAGAGAGTGAGGAGGAGAGAATGAGGAGGAGAGAGCGAGGAAGAGTGTGAGGAGGAGTGCGTGAGGAGGAGAGAGTGAGGAGGAGAGAGTGAGAAGGAGAGAGCGTGAAGGAGAGAGTGAGGAGGAGAGAGCGAGGAGGAGAGCATGAGGAGGAGAGAGTGAGGAGGAGAGAACGAGGAGGAGAGAGTGAGGAGGAGAGCATGAGGGAGGAGAGAGTGAGGAGGAGAGAGCGATGCGGAGAGCGTGAGGAGGGAGAGATTGAGGAGGAGTAAATGACGAGGAGAGAGTGAGAAGGCGAGACTGAGGAGAAGGAAGCGGAGGAGGAGAGTGTTAGGAGGAGAGAGTGAGGAGGAGAGGGCGAGGAGGGGAGAGTGAGGAGGAGAGTGATTGAGGAGGAGAGAGCGAGGAGTAGAGAGATTGAGGAGGAGAGAGCGTGGAGGACAGCGATTGAGGAGGAGAGTGCGGTGGAGAGAGCGAGAAGGTGAGAGGGAGGAGGAGAGAGAGCGAGGAGGAGAGAGTGAGGAGGAGAGAGCGAGGAGGAGAATGCGTGAGGAGCAGAGAGTGAGGAGGAGAGAACGAGGAGGAGAGAGTGGGAAGGAGAGGGTGGGAAGGAGAGAGTGAGGAGGAGAGAGTGAGAAGGAGAGAGTGAGGAGGAGAGAGTGAGGAGGAGAGAGTGAGGAGGAGAGAGTGAGGAGGGGGAGAGAGAGGAGAGAGTGAGGAGGAGAGAGTGAGGAGGAGAGAGAGAGGAGGAGAGAGTGAGGAGGAGAGAGTGAGGAGGAGAGAGAGAGGAGGATAGAGTGAGAAGGAGAGAGCGGGAAGGAGAGAGCGAGGAGGAGAAAGTGAGGAGGAGAGAGTGAGGAGGAGAGAGTGAGGAGGAGAGAGTGAGAAGGCAAGAGTGAGGAGGAGAGAGTGAGGAGGGAGATTGAAGAGAGCGAGCGGGAAGGAGAGAGTGAGAAGGAGGAGAACGAGGGAGGAGAGAGAGAGGAGGAGAGAGTGAGGAGGAGAGAGCTAGGAGGAGAGAGTGACAACGAGAGAGTGAGTACAAGAGAGTGAGGAGGAGAGAGTGAGGAAGAGAGAGCGAGGAGGAGAGAGTGAGGAGGAGAAAGTCAGGAGGAGAGTGTGAGGAGGGATTGAGGAGGAGAGTGCGAGAGGGAGGGAGATTGAGGAGGTGAGAGTGAGGTGGAGAGAGTGAGGAGAGGAGAGCGTGAGTGGATACAGTGTGGAGGAGAGATCGAGGAGGAGAGAAGTGAGGGGGGAGAGAGTGAGGTGGATAGAGTGTGGAGGAGAGAGTGAGGAGTAGAGAGTGAGGAGGAGAGAGCGAGGAGGTGAGAGTGAGGAGGAAAGAGCGAGGAGGAGAGAGTGAGGAGGAGAGAGTGAGGAGGAGAGAGGGAAGAGAGAGTGAGGAGGAGAGAGTGAGGAGGAGAGAGTGAGGAGGAGAGAGTGAGGAGGAGAGAGTGAGAAGGAGAGAGTGAGGAGGAGAGAGTGAGGAGGAGAGAGTGGGGAGGGAGATTGAAGATGAGCGAGCGGGAAGGAGGAGAGTGAGAAGGAAGAGAGTGACGAGGAGGAGAGAGAGGAGGAGAGAGTGAGAAGGAGAGAGCGTGAAGGACAGAGTGAGGAGGAGAGAGCGAGGAGGAGAGCGTGAGGAGGAGTGAGGAGGTGAGAGCGAGGAGGAGAGAGTGAGGAGGAGAGAGAGAGGTGGAGAGAGTGAGGAGGAGAGAGCGATGCGGAGAGCGTGAGGAGGAGAGATTGAGGAGGAGTAAATGACGAGGAGAGAGTGAGAAGGAGAGACTGAGGAGGAGGAAGCGAGGAGGAGAGGTGTTAGGAGGAGAGAGTGAGGAGGAGAGGGCGAGGAGGAGAGAGAGAGGAGTAGAGAGATTGAGGAGGAGAGAGCGTGGAGGACAGCGATTGAGGAGGAGAGTGCGGTGGAGAGAGCGAGAAGGTGAGAGGGAGGAGGAGAGAGAGCGAGGAGGAGAGAGCGAGGAGGAGAGAGCGAGGAGGAGAATGCGTGAGGAGCAGAGAGTGAAGAGGAGGAGAACGAGGAGGAGAGAGTGGGAAGGAGAGGGTGGGAAGGAGAGAGTGAGGAGGAGAGAGTGAGAAGGAGAGAGTGTGGGAGGAGAGAGTGAGGAGGAGAGACTGAGGAGGAGAGAGTGAGGAGGGGAGAGAGGAGGAGAGAGTGAGGAGGAGAGAGTGAGGAGGAGAGAGTGAGGAGTAGAGAGAGAGGAGGATAGAGTGAGAAGGAGAGAGCTGGAAGGAGAGAGTGAGGAGGAGAGAGTGAGGAGGAGAGAGTGAGGAGGAGAGAGTGAGAAGGAGAGAGAGGAGGAGAGAGTGAGGAGGGAGATTGAGGAGGAGAGAGCGGGAAGGAGAGAGAGAGAAGGAGAGAGTGAGAATGAGAGAGCGAGGAGGAGAGAGTGAGGAGGAGAGAGTGAGGAGGAGAGAGTGAGAGTAGAGAGTGAGGAGGAGAGAGTGAGGAGGAGAGAGTGAGGAGGAGAGAGCGGGGGAAGGAGAGAGTGAGGAAGAGATAGTGAGAAGGCAAGAGTGAGGAGGAGAAGCTAGGAGGAGAGAGTGAGAAGCAGAGAGTGAGAAGGAGAGAGTGAGGAGGAGAGAGCTAGGAGGAGAGAGTGAGAAGCAGATAGTGAGAAGGAGAGAGTGAGGAGGAGTGAGTGAGGAGGAGAGAGTGAGGAGGAAAGAGCGAGAAGGAGAGAGTGAGGAGGGAGAGAGTGAGGAAGAGAGAGTGAGGAGGAGAGAGTGAGGGAGGAGAGAGTGAGGAGGAGAGAGTGAGGAGGAGAGAGTGAGGAGGAGAGAGTGAGGAGGAGAGAGTGAGAAGGCAAGATTGAGGAGGAGAGAATGAGAAGAAGAGCGTGAGGAGGAGAGAGCGAGGAGGGAGATTGAAGAGGAGAGAGCGGGAAGGAGAGAGTGAGAAGGAGAGAGTGACGAGGAGAGAGAGAGGAGGAGAGAGTGAGGAAGTTGAGAGTGAGGAAAAGAAAGAGAGGAGAAGAAATGGAGGAGGTAGAGAGTGAGGAGGAGAGAGTGAGGAGGAGAGAGTGAGGAGGAGAGAATGAGGAGGAGAGAGCGAGGAAGAGTGTGAGGAGGAGTGCGTGAGGAGGAGAGAGTGAGGAGGAGAGAGTGAGAAGGAGAGAGCGTGAAGAGAGAGTGAGGAGGAGGAGAGCGAGGAGGAGAGCATGAGGAGGAGAGAGTGAGGAGGAGAGAACGAGGAGGAGAGAGTGAGGAGGAGAGCATGAGGAGGAGAGAGTGAGGAGGAGAGAGCGATGCGGAGAGCGTGGAGGAGGAGAGATTGAGGAGGAGTAAATGACGAGGAGAGAGTGAGAAGGCGAGACTGAGGAGAAGGAAGCGAGGAGGAGAGTGTTAGGAGGAGAGAGTGAGGAGGAGAGGGCGAGGAGGGGAGAGTGAGGAGGAGAGTGATTGAGGAGGAGAGAGCGAGGAGTAGAGAGATTGAGGAGGAGAGAGCGTGGAGGACAGCGATTGAGGAGGAGAGTGCGGTGGAGAGAGCGAGAAGGTGAGAGGGAGGAGGAGAGAGAGCGAGGAGGAGAGAGTGAGGAGGAGAGAGCGAGGAGGAGAATGCGTGAGGAGCAGAGAGTGAGGAGGAGGAGAACGAGGAGGAGAGAGTGGGAAGGAGAGGGGTGGGAAGGAGAGAGTGAGGAGGAGAGAGTGAGAAGGAGAGAGTGAGGAGGGAGAGAGTGAGGAGGAGAGAGTGAGGAGGAGAGAGAGTGAGAGGGAGAGAGAGGAGAGAGTGAGGAGGAGAGAGTGAGGAGGAGAGAGAGAGGAGGAGAGAGTGAGGAGGAGAGAGTGAGGAGGAGAGAGAGAGGAGGATAGAGTGAGAAGAGAGAGAGCGGGAAGGAGAGAGCGAGGAGGAGAAAGTGAGGAGGAGAGAGTGAGGAGGAGGAGAGTGAGGAGGAGAGAGTGAGAAGGCAAGAGTGAGGAGGAGAGAGTGAGGAGGGAGATTGAAGAGGAGCGAGCGGGAAGGAGAGAGTGAGAAGGAGAGAGTGACGAGGAGAGAGAGAGGAGGAGAGAGTGAGGAGTTGAGAGTGAGGAAGAGAAAGAGAGGAGAAGAAATGGAGGAGTAGAGAGTGAGGAGAGAGAGTGAGGAGGAGAGAGTGAGGAGGAGAGAATGAGGAGGAGAGAGCGAGGAAGAGTGTGAGGAGGAGTGAGTGAGGAGGAGAGAGTGAGGAGGAGAGAGTGAGAAGGAGAGAGCGTGAAGGAGAGAGTGAGGAGGAGAGAGCGAGGAGGAGAGCGTGAGGAGGAGAGAGTGAGGAGGAGAGAGCGAGGAGGAGAGAGTGAGGAGGAGAGAGAGAGGTGGAGAGAGTGAGGAGGAGAGAGCGATGCGGAGAGCGTGAGGAGGAGAGATTGAGGAGGAGTAAATGACGAGGAGAGAGTGAGAAGGAGAGACTGAGGAGGAGGAAGCGAGGAGGAGAGTGTTAGGAGGAGAGAGTGAGGAGGAGAGGGCGAGGAGGAGTGAGAGAGGGAGTAGAGAGATTGAGGAGGAGAGAGCATGGAGGACAGCGATTGAGGAGGAGAGTGCGGTGGAGAGAGCGAGAAGGTGAGAGGGGAGAGAGCGAGAAGGTGAGAGGGAGGAGGAGAGAGGAGCGAGGAGGAGAGAGCGAGGAGGAGAGAGCGAGGAGTAGAATGCGTGAGGAGCAGAGAGTGAGGAGGAGAGAACGAGGAGGAGAGTGGGAAGCAGAGAGTGAGGAGGAGAGAGTGAGAAGGAGAGAGTGAGGAGGAGAGAGTGAGGAGGAGAGAGTGAGGAGGAGAGAGTGAGGAGGAGAGAGTGAGGAGGGGAGAGAGAGGAGAGAGTGAGGAGGAGAGAGTGAGGAGGAGAGAGAGAGGAGGAGAGAGTGAGGAGGAGAGAGTGAGGAGGAGAGAGAGAGGAGGATAGAGTGAGAAGGAGAGAGCTGGAAGGAGAGAGTGAGGAGGAGAGTGTGAGGAGGAGAGAGTGAGGAGGAGAGAGTGAGGAGGAGAGAGTGAGAAGGAGAGAGAGGAGGAGAGAGTGAGGAGGAGAGAGCTGGAAGGAGAGAGTGAGGAGGAGAGAGTGAGGAGGAGAGAGTGAGAAGTAGAGAGTGAGGAGGAGAGAGTGAGGAGGAGAGAGTGAGAAGCAGAGAGTGAGAAGGAGAGAGTGAGGAGGAGAGAGTGAGGAGGAGAGAGTGAGGAGGAGAGAGCGAGAAGGAGAGAGTGAGAAGCAGAGAGTGAGGAGGAGAGAGTGAGGAGGAGAGAGTGAGGAGGAGCGAGTGAGGAGGAGAGAGTGAGAAGGAGAGAGTGAGGAGGAGAGAGCTAGGAGGAGAGAGTGAGAAGCAGAGAGTGAGAAGGAGAGAGTGAGGAGGAGTGAGTGAGGAGGAGAGAGTGAGGAGGAGAGAGCGAGAAGGAGAGAGTGAGGAGGAGAGAGTGAGGAAGAGAGAGTGAGGAGGAGAGAGTGAGGAGGAGAGAGTGAGGAGGAGCGAGTGAGGAGGAGAGAGTGAGAAGAAGAGAGTGAGGAGGAGAGAGCGAGGAGGGAGATTGAGGAGGAGAGAGCGGGGAAGGAGAGAGTGAGGAGGAGAGAGTGAGGAGGAGAGAGTGAGGAGGAGAGAGTGGGGAGGGAGATTGAAGAGGAGAGAGCGGGAAGGAGAGAGTGAGAAGGAGAGAGTGACGAGGAGAGAGAGAGGAGGAGAGAGTGAGGAGTTGAGAGTTAGGAAGAGAAACAGAGGAGAAGAAATGGAGGAGTAGAGAGTGAGGAGGAGAGAGTGAGGAGGAGAGAGTGAGGAGGAGAGAGAGAGGAGGAGAGAGCGAGGAAGAGTGTGAGGAGGAGTGAGTGAGGAGGAGAGAGTGAGGAGGAGAGAGTGAGAAGGAGAGAGCGGGAAGGAGAGAGTGAGGAGGAGAGAGCGAGGAGGAGAGCGTGAGGAGGAGAGAGTGAGGAGGAGAGAGCGAGGAGGAGAGAGTGAGGGGGAGAGGAGAGAGGTGGAGAGAGTGAGGAGGAGAGAGCGATGCGGAGAGCGTGAGGAGGAGAGATTGAGGAGGAGTAAATGACGAGGAGAGAGTGAGAAGGCGAGACTGAGGAGAAGGAAGCGAGGAGGACAGTGTTTGGAGGAGAGAGTGAGGAGGAGAGGGCGAGGAGGGGAGAGTGAGGAGGAGAGTGATTTAGGAGGAGAGAGCGAGGAGTAGAGAGATTGAGGAGGAGAGAGCGTGGAGGACAGCGATTGAGGAGGAGAGTGCGGTGGAGAGAGCGAGAAGGTGAGAGGGAGGAGGAGAGAGAGCGAGGAGGAGAGAGTGAGGAGGAGAGAGCGAGGAGGAGAATGCGTGAGGAGCAGAGAGTGAGGAGGAGAGAACGAAGAGGAGAGAGTGGGAAGGAGAGGGTGGGAAGGAGAGAGTGAGGAGGAGAGAGTGAGAAGGAGAGAGTGAGGAGGAGAGAGTGAGGAGAGAGTGAGGAGGAGAGAGTGAGGAGGAGAGAGAGAGGAGGAGAGAGTGAGGAGGAGAGAGTGAGGAGGAGAGAGAGAGGAGGATAGAGTGAGAAGGAGAGAGCGGGAAGGAGAGAGTGAGGAGGAGAGAGTGAGGAGGAGAGAGTGAGGAGGATAGAGTGAGGAGGAGAGAGTGAGAAGGCAAGAGTGAGGAGGAGAGAGTGAGGAGGGAGATTGAGGAGGAGAGAACGGGAAGGAGAGAGTGAGGAGGAGAGAGTGAGGAGGAGAGAGTGAGGAGGAGAGAGTGAGGAGGAGAGAGTGAGGAGGGAGATTTAGGAGGAGGAGAGCGGGAAGGAGAGAGTCAGGAGGAGAGAGTGAGAACGAGAGAGTGAGGAGGAGAGAGTGAGAACGAGAGAGTGAGGAGGAGAGAGTGAGAATGAGAGAGCGAGGAGGAGAGAGTGAGGAGGAGAGAGTGAGGAGGAGAGAGTGAGGAGGAGAGAGCGGGAAGGAGAGAGTGAGGAAGAGATAGTGAGAACTCAAGAGTGAGGAGGAGAGAGTGAGAAGGAGAGAGTGAGGAGGAGAGAGCTAGGAGGAGAGAGTGAGAAGGAGAGAGTGTGTACGAGAGAGTGAGTACGAGAGACTGAGGAGGAGAGAGTGAGGAGGAGAGAGTGAGGAGGAGAGAGTGAGGAAGAGAGAGTGAGGACGAGTGAGTGAGGAGGAGAGAGTGAGGAGGAGAGAGTGAGGAGGAGAGAGTGAGGAGGAGAGAGTGAGGTGGAGAGAGTGAGGAGGTGTAAATGACGAGGAGAGAGTGAGAAGGAGAGACTGAGGAGGAGGAAGCGAGGAGGAGAGTGTTAGGAGGAGAGAGTGAGGAGGAGGAGGGCGAGGAGAGGTGAATGAGGAGGAGAGTGATTGAGGAGGAGAGAGCGAGGAGTAGAGAGATTGAGGAGGACAGAGCGTGGAGGACAGCGATTGAGGAGGAGAGTGCGGTGGAGAGAGCGAGAAGGTGAGAGGGAGGAGGAGAGAGAGCGAGGAGGAGAGAGTGAGGAGGAGAGAGCGAGGAGTAGAATGCGTGAGGAGCAGAGAGTGAGGAGGAGAGAACGAGGAGGAGAGAGTGGGAAGGAGAGGGTGGGAAGGAGAGAGTGAGGAGGAGCGAGTGAGAAGGAGAGAGTGAGGAGGAGAGAGTGAGGAGGAGAGAGTGAGGAGGAGAGAGTGAGGAGGGGAGAGAGAGAGGAGAGAGTGAGGAGGAGAGAATGAGGAGGAGAGAGAGAGGAGGAGAGAGTGAGGAGGAGAGAGTGAGGAGGAGAGAGAGAGGAGGATAGAGTGAGAAGGAGAGAGCGGGAAGGAGAGACTGAGGAGGAGAGAGTGAGGAGGAGAGAGTGAGGAGGAGAGAGTGAGGAGGAGAGAGTGAGAAGGAGAGAGAGGAGGAGAGAGTGAGGAGGGAGATTGAGGAGGAGAGAGCGGGAAGGAGAGAGAGAGGAGGAGAGAGTGAGAATGAGAGAGTGAGGAGGAGAGAGTGAGGAGGAGAGAGTGAGGAGGAGAGAGCGGGAAGGAGAGAGTGAGGAAGAGATAGTGAGGAGGAGAGAGTGAGGAGGAGAGAGCGGGAAGGAGAGAGTGAGGAAGAGATAGTGAGAAGGCAAGAGTGAGCAGGAGAGAGTGAGAAGGAGAGAGTGAGGAGGAGAGAGCTAGGAGGAGAGAGTGAGAAGGAGAGAGTGAGTACGAGAGAGTGAGTACGAGAGACTGAGGAGGAGAGAGTGAGGAGGAGAGAGTGAGGAGGAAAGAGCGAGAAGGAGAGAGTGAGGAGGAGAGAGTGAGGAAGAGAGAGTGAGGAAGAGAGAGTGAGGACGAGTGAGTGAGGAGGAGAGAGTGAGGAGGAGAGAGTGAGGAGGAGAGAGTGAGGAGGAGAGAGTGAGAAGGCAAGAGTGAGGAGGAGAGAGTGAGAAGAAGAGAGTGAGGAGGAGAGAGCGAGGAGGAGAGAGTGAGAAGGAGAGAGTGAGTACGAGAGAGTGAGGAGGAGAGAGTGAGGAGGAGAGAGTGAGGAGGAGAGAGCGAGAAGGAGAGTGTGAGGAGGAGAGAGTGAGGAAGAGAGAGCGAGGAGGAGAGAGTGAGGAGGAGAAAGTGAGGCGGAGAGAGTGAGGAAGAGAGAGCGAGGAGGAGAGAGTGAGGAGGAGAGTATGAGGAGAGAGTGAGGAGGACAGTGCGAGGAGGAGGGAGATTGAGGAGGTGAGAGTGAGGTGGAGAGCTTGAGGAGGAGAGAGTGAGGTGGATACAGTGTGGAGGAGAGATTGAGGAGGAGAGAGTGAGGAGGAGAGAGTGAGGTGGATAAAGTGTGGAGGAAAGAGTGAGGAGGAGAGATCGAGGAGGAGAGAGTGAGGAGGAGAGAGTGAGGAGTAGAGAGTGAGGAGTAGAGACTGAGGAGGAGAGAGCGAGGAGGAGAGAGCGAGGAGGAGAGAGTGAGGAGGAGAGAATGAGGAGGAGAGAGCGATGCGGAGAGCGTGAGGAGGAGAGATTGAGCAGGAGTGAGTGACGAGGAGAGAGTGATAAGGAGAGACTGAGGAGGAGGGAGCGAGCAGGAGAGTGTTAGGAGGAGAGAGTGAGGAGGAGAGAGCGAGGAGTAGAGAGATTGAGGAGGAAGAGAGCGTGGAGGACAGAGATTGAGGAGGAGTGAGTGAGGAGGAGAGAGTGAGGAGGAGAGAGTGAGGAGGGAGAGAGCGGGAAGGAGAGAGTGAGGAAGAGATAGTGAGAACTCAAGAGTGAGGAGGAGAGAGTGAGAAGGAGAGAGTGAGGAGGAGAGAGCTAGGAGGAGAGAGTGAGAAGGAGAGAGTGAGTACGAGAGAGTGAGTACGAGAGACTGAGGAGGAGAGAGTGAGGAGGAGAGAGTGAGGAGGAGAGAGTGAGGAAGAGAGAGTGAGGACGAGTGAGTGAGGAGGAGAGAGTGAGGAGGAGAGAGTGAGGAGGAGAGAGTGAGGAGGAGAGAGTGAGGTGGAGAGAGTGAGGAGGTGTAAATGACGAGGAGAGAGTGAGAAGGAGAGACTGAGGAGGAGGAAGCGAGGAGGAGAGTGTTAGGAGGAGAGAGTGAGGAGGAGAGGGCGAGGAGAGGTGAATGAGGAGGAGAGTGATTGAGGAGGAGAGAGCGAGGAGTAGAGAGATTGAGGAGGACAGAGCGTGGAGGACAGCGATTGAGGAGGAGAGTGCGGTGGAGAGAGCGAGAAGGTGAGAGGGAGGAGGAGAGAGAGCGAGGAGGAGAGAGTGAGGAGGAGAGAGCGAGGAGTAGAATGTGTGAGGAGCAGAGAGTGAGGAGGAGAGAACGAGGAGGAGAGAGTGGGAAGGAGAGGGTGGGAAGGAGAGAGTGAGGAGGAGCGAGTGAGAAGGAGAGAGTGAGGAGGAGAGAGTGAGGAGGAGAGAGTGAGGAGGAGAGAGTGAGGAGGGGAGAGAGAGGAGAGAGTGAGGAGGAGAGAATGAGGAGGAGAGAGAGAGGAGGAGAGAGTGAGGAGGAGAGAGTGAGGAGGAGAGAGAGAGGAGGATAGAGTGAGAAGGAGAGAGCGGGAAGGAGAGACTGAGGAGGAGAGAGTGAGGAGGAGAGAGTGAGGAGGAGAGAGTGAGGAGGAGAGAGTGAGAAGGAGAGAGAGGAGGAGAGAGTGAGGAGGGAGATTGAGGAGGAGAGAGCGGGAAGGAGAGAGAGAGGAGGAGAGAGTGAGAATGAGAGAGTGAGGAGGAGAGAGTGAGGAGGAGAGAGTGAGGAGGAGAGAGCGGGAAGGAGAGAGTGAGGAAGAGATAGTGAGGAGGAGTGAGTGAGTAGGAGAGAGCGGGAAGGAGAGAGTGAGGAAGAGATAGTGAGAAGGCAAGAGTGAGGAGGAGAGAGTGAGAAGGAGAGAGTGAGGAGGAGAGAGCTAGGAGGAGAGAGTGAGAAGGAGAGAGTGAGTACGAGAGAGTGAGTACGAGAGACTGAGGAGGAGAGAGTGAGGAGGAGAGAGTGAGGAGGAAAGAGCGAGAAGGAGAGAGTGAGGAGGAGAGAGTGAGGAAGAGAGAGTGAGGAAGAGAGAGTGAGGACGAGTGAGTGAGGAGGAGAGAGTGAGGAGGAGAGAGTGAGGAGGAGAGAGTGAGGAGGAGAGAGTGAGAAGGCAAGAGTGAGGAGGAGAGAGTGAGAAGAAGAGAGTGAGGAGGAGAGAGCGAGGAGGAGAGAGTGAGAAGGAGAGAGTGAGTACGAGAGAGTGAGGAGGAGAGAGTGAGGAGGAGAGAGTGAGGAGGAGAGAGCGAGAAGGAGAGTGTGAGGAGGAGAGAGTGAGGAAGAGAGAGCGAGGAGGAGAGAGTGAGGAGGAGAAAGTGAGGCGGAGAGAGTGAGGAAGAGAGAGCGAGGAGGAGAGAGTGAGGAGGAGAGTATGAGGAGAGAGTGAGGAGGACAGTGCGAGGAGGAGGGAGATTGAGGAGGTGAGAGTGAGGTGGAGAGCTTGAGGAGGAGAGAGTGAGGTGGATACAGTGTGGAGGAGAGATTGAGGAGGAGAGAGTGAGGAGGAGAGAGTGAGGTGGATAAAGTGTGGAGGAAAGAGTGAGGAGGAGAGATCGAGGAGGAGAGAGTGAGGAGGAGAGAGTGAGGAGTAGAGAGTGAGGAGCAGAGACTGAGGAGGAGAGAGCGAGGAGGAGAGAGCGAGGAGGAGAGAGTGAGGAGGAGAGAATGAGGAGGAGAGAGCGATGCGGAGAGCGTGAGGAGGAGAGATTGAGCAGGAGTGAGTGACGAGGAGAGAGTGATAAGGAGAGACTGAGGAGGAGGGAGCGAGCAGGAGAGTGTTAGGAGGAGAGAGTGAGGAGAAGAGAGCGAGGAGGGGAGAGTGAGGAGGAGAGTGATTGAGGAGGAGAGAGCGAGGAGTAGAGAGATTAAGGAGGAGAGAGCGTGGAGGACAGAGATTGAGGAGGAGTGAGCGAGGAGGAGAGAGTGCGGTGGAGAGAGCGAGAAGGTGAGAGCGAGGAAGAGAGAGAGCGAGGAGGAGAGAGCGAGGAGGAGAGAGCGAGGAGGAGAATGAGTGAGGAGCAGAGAGTGAGGAGGAGAGAACGAGGAGGAGAGAGTGGGAAGGAGAGAGTGAGGAGGAGAGAGTGAGAAGGAGAGAGTGAGGAGGAGCGAGTGAGGAGGAGAGAGTGAGGTGGAGAGAGGGAGGAGAGAGTGAGCAGGAGAGAGTGAGGAGGAGAGAGTGAGAAGGAGAGAGTGAGGAGGAGAGAGCGAGGAGGAGAGAGCGAGAAGGAGAGAGAGAGGAGGAGAGAGTGAGAAGGAGAGAGTGAGGAGGAGAGAGCGAGGAGGAGAGAGCGAGGAGGAGAGAGCGAGGAGGAGAGAGTGAGAAGGAGAGAGTGAGGAGGAGAGAGTGAGGAAGAGAGAGTGAGAAGGCAAGAGTGAGGAGGAGAGAGTGAGAAGGAGAGAATGAGTACAAGAGAGTGAGGAGGAGAGAGTGAGGAGGAGAGAGTGAGGAGGAGAGAGCGAGAAGGAGAGAGTAAGGAGGAGAGAGTGAGGAGGGAGTGAGGAGGAGAGAGTGAGGAGGAGAGAGCGAGGAGGAGAGAGCGAGGAGGAGAGAGTGAGGAGGAGAAAGTGAGGAGGAGAGAGCGAGGAGGAGAGAGCGAGGAGGAGAGAGTGAGAAGGAGAGAGTGAGTACAAGAGAATGAGGAGGAGAGAGTGAGGAGGAGAGAGCGAGCAGGAGAGAGCAAGGAGGAGAGAGCGAGGAGGAGAGAGTGAGGGGGAGAGAGTGGGGTGGATAGAGTGTGGAGGAGAGAATGAGGAGTAGAGAGTGAGGAGGAGAGAGCGAGGAGGAGAGAGTGAGGAGGAGAGAACGAGGAGTAGAGAGATTGAGGAGGAGAGAGCATGGAGGACAGAGATTGAGGAGGAGAGAGCGAGGAGGTGAGAGTGCGGTGGAGAGAGCGAGAAGGTGAGAGGGAGGAGGAGAGAGAGTGAGGAGGAGTGAGCGAGGAGGAGAGAGCATGGAGGAGAATGAATGAGGAGCAGAGAGTGAGGAGGAGAGAACGAGGAGGAGAGAGTGGGAAGGAGAGAGTGAGAAGGAGAGAGTGAGGAGGAGAGAGTGAGGAGGAGAGAGTGAGGAGGAGAGAGTGAGGAGGGGAGAGAGAGGAGAGAGTGAGGAGGAGAGAGAGAGGAGGATAGAGTGAGAAGGAGAGAGCGGGAAGGAGAGAGTGAGGAGGAGAGAGTGAGGAGGAGAGAGTGAGGAGGAGAGAGTGAGGAGGAGAGAGCGAGAAGGAGAGAGTGAGGAGGAGAGAGTGAGGAGGAGAGAGTGAGGAGGGAGATTGAGGAGGAGAGAGCGGGAAGGAGAGAGAGAGGAGGAGAGAGTGAGAATGCGAGAGCGAGGATGAGAGAGTGAGGAGGAGAGAGTGAGGAGGAGAGAGTGAGGAGTATAGAGAGTGAGGAGGAGAGAGTGAGGAGGAGAGAGCGGGAAGGAGAGAGTGAGGAAGAGATAGTGAGAAGGCAAGAGTGAGGAGGAGAGAGTGAGAAGCAGAGAGTGAGGAGGAGAGAGTGATGAGGAGTGATCAATGAGGAGAGAGATTGAGGAGGAGAGAGTGAGAAGGAGAGAGTGAGGAGGAATGAGTGAGGAGGAGAGAGTGAGTACGAGAGTTTGAGTACGAGAGACTGAGGAGGAGAGAGTGAGGAGGAGAGAGTGAGGAGGAGAGAGTGAGGAGGAAAGAGCGAGAAGGAGAGAGTGAGGAGGAGAGAGAGAGGAGGATAGAGTGAGAAGGGGAGAGCGGGAAGGAGAGAGTGAGGAGGAGAGAGTGAGGAAGAGAGAGTGAGGAGGAGAGAGTGAGGAGGAGAGAGTGAGGAGGAGAGAGTGAGGAGGAGAGAGTGAGAAGGCAAGAGTGAGGAGGAGAGAGTGAGAAGAAAAGAGTGAGGAGGAGAGAGTGAGGAGGAGAGAGTGAGAAGGAGAGAGTGAGGACGAGAGAGTGAGGAGGAGAGAGTGAGGAGGAGAGAGTGAGGAGGAGAGAGCGAGAAGGAGAGTGTGAGGAGGAGAGAGTGTGGAAGAGAGAGCGAGGAGGAGAGAGTGAGGAGGAGAAAGTGAGGCGGAGAGAGCGAGGAGGAGAGAGTGAGGAGGAGAGTATGAGGAGGGAGTGAGGAGGACAGTGCGAGGAGGAGGGAGATTGAGGAGGTGAGAGTGAGGTGGAGAGCGTGAGGAGGAGAGAGTGAGGTGGATACAGTGTGGAGGAGAGATCGTGGAGGAGAGAGTGAGGAGGAGAGAGTGAGGTGGATAGAGTGTGGAGGAAAGAGTGAGGAGGAGAGATCGAGGAGGAGAGAGTGAGGAGAGAGTGAGGAGTAGAGAGTGAGGAGTAGAGAGTGAGGAGGAGAGAGTGAGAAGGAGAGAGTGAGGAGGAAAGAGTGAGCAGTAGAGACTGAGGAGGAGAGAGCGAGGAGGAGAGAGCGAGGAGGAGAGAGTGAGGAGGAGAGAATGAGGTGGAGAGAGCGAGGAGGAGAGCGTGAGGAGGAGAGAGAGACGTGGAGAGAGTGAGGAGGAGAGAGCAATGCGGAGAGCGTGAGGAGGAGAGATTGAGGAGGAGTGAGTGACGAGGAGAGAGTGAGAAGGAGAGACTGAGGAGGAGGGAGCGAGGAGGAGAGTGTTAGGAGGAGAGAGTGAGGAGAAGAGAGCGAGGAGGGGAGAGTGAGGAGGAAAGTGATTGAGGAGGAGAGAGCGAGGAGTAGAGAGATTGAGGAGGAGAGAGCATGGAGGACAGAGATTGAGGAAGAGTGAGCGAGGAGGAGAGATTGCGGTGGAGAGAGCAAGAAGGTGAGAGCGAGGAAGAGAGAGAGCGAGGAGGAGAGAGCGAGGAGGAGAGAGCGAGGAGGAGAATGAGTGAGGAGCAGAGAGTGAGGAGGAGAGAACGAGGAGGAGAGAGTGGGAAGGAGAGAGTGAGGCGGAGAGAGTGAGAAGGAGAGAGTGAGGAGGAGAGAGTGAGGAGGAGAGAGTGAGGTGGAGAGAGGGAGGAGAGAGTGAGGAGGAGAGAGTGAGGAGGAGAGAGAGAGGAGGAGAGAGAGAGGAGGAGAGAGTGAGAAGGAGAGAGTGAGCAGGAGAGAGTGAGGAGGAGAGAGTGAGAAGGAGAGAGTGAGGAGGAGAGAGCGAGGAGGAGAGAGCGAGAAGGAGAGAGTGAGGAGGAGAGAGCGAGGAGGAGAGAGCGAGAAGGAGAGAGTGAGGAGGAGAGAGTGAGGAGGAGAGAGTGAGAAGGAGTGAGTGAGGAGGAGAGAGTGAGGAGGAGAGAGTGAGGAGGAAAGAGTGAGAAGGAGAGAGTGAGGAGGAGAGAGTGAGGAAGAGAGAGTGAGAAGGCAAGAGTGAGGAGGAGAGAGTGAGAAGGAGAGAGTGAGTACAAGAGAGTGAGGAGGAGAGAGTGAGGAGGAGAGAGTGAGGAGGAGAGAGTGAGGAGGAGAGAGCGAGAAGGAGAGAGTGAGGAGGAGAGAGTGAGGAGGGAGTGAGGAGGAGAGTGTGAGGAGGGAGTGAGGAGGAGAGTGCGAGGAGGAGGGAAATTGAGGAGGTGAGAGTGAGGTGGAGAGAGTGAGGAGGAGAGCGTGAGGTGGATACAGTGTGGAGGAGAGATCGAGGAGGAGAGAGTGAGGGGTAGAGACTGAGGTGGATAGAGTGTGGAGGAGAGAATGAGGAGTAGAGAGTGAGGAGGAGAGAGCGAGGAGGAGAGAGTGAGGAGGAGAGAGCATGGAGGACAGAGATTGAGGAGGAGAGAGCGAGGAGGTGAGACTGCGGTGGAGAGAGCGAGAAGGTGAGAGGGAGGAGGACAGAGAGTGAGGAGGAGAGAGCGAGGAGGAGTGAGCGAGGAGGAGAATGAGTGAGGAGGAGAGAGTGAGGAGGAGAGAGTGTGAAGGAGAGAGTGAGGAGGAGAGAGTGAGAAGGAGAGAGTGAGGAGGAGAGAGTGAGGAGGAGAGAGTGAGGAGGAGAGAGGGAGGAGAGAGTGAGGAGGAGAGAGTGAGGAGGAGAGGGAGAGGAGGGGAGAGAGAGGAGGAGTGAGTGAGGAGGAGAGAGTGAGAAGGAGAGATTGAGGAGGAGTGAGTGAAGAGGAGAGAGTGAGGAGGAGAGAGGGAGGAGAGAGTGAGGAGGAGAGAGTGAGGAGGAGAGAGAGTGGAGGAGAGAGTGAGGAGGAGAGAGTGAGGAGGAGAGATTGAGGAGGAGAGATTGAGGAGGAGAGAGAGAGGAGGAGAGAGTGAGGAGGAGAGAGTGAGGAGGAGAGAGTGAGGAGGAGACAGTGAGGAGGAGAGAGTGAGGAGGAGAGAGCGAGGAGGAGAGAGCGAGAAGGAGAGAGCGAGGAGTAGAGAGTGAGGAGGAGAGATTGAGGAGGGAGATTGAGGAGGAGAGAGCGGGAAGGAGAGAGTGAGGAGGAGAGAGTGAGGAGGAGAGAGCTAGGAGGAGAGAGTGAGAAGGAGAGAGTGAGTACGAGAGAGTGAGGAGGAGAGAGTGAGGAGGAGAGAGTGAGGAGGAGAGAGTGTGGAGGAGAGAGCGAGAAGGAGAGAGTAAGGAGGAGAGAGTGAGGAAGAGAGAGCGAGGAGGAGAGAGTGAGGAGGAGAAAGTGAGGAGGAGAGAGGGAGGAGGAGAGAGTGAGGAGGAGGGTGTGAGGAGGGAGTGAGGAGGAGAGTGCGAGGAGGAGGGAGATTGAGGAGCTGAGAGTGAGGTGGAGAGAGTGAGGAGGAGAGAGTGAGTTGGATACAGCGTGGAGGAGAGATTGAGGAGGAGAGAGTGAGGAGGAGAGAGTGAGTTGGATAGAATGTGGAGGAGTTAGTGAGGAGTTCAGAGTGAGGAGGAGAGAGCGAGGAGGAGAGTGTGAGGAGGAGAGAGTGAGGATGAGAGAGCGAGGAGGAGAGAGCGAGGAGGAGAGAGTGAGGTGGAGAGAGAGAGGAGGAGAGAGTGAGGAGTAGAGAGTGAGGAGGAGAAATAGAGGAGGTGAGATGGAGGAGTAGAGAGTGAGGAGGAGAGAGTGAGGAGGAGAGATTGAGAAGAAGAGAGCGAGAAGGTGAGAGTGAGGAGGAGAGAGCAAGGAGGTGAGAGCGAGGAGGAGAGAGCGAGGAGGGGAGAGTGAGGAGGAGAGTGATTGAGGAGGAGAGAGCGAGGAGTAGAGAGATTGAGGAGGAGAGACCGTGGAGGACAGAGATTGCGGAGGAGAGAGCGAGGAGGAGAGAGTGAGGAGGAGAATGAGTGAGGAGCAGAGAGTAAGGAGGAGAGAATGAGGAGGAGAGAGTGGGAAGGAGAGAGTGAGGCGGAGAGATTGAGGAGGAGAGAGTGAGGAGGAGAGAGTGAGGAGGAGAGAGTGAGGAGGAGAGAGTGAGGAGGAGAGAGTGAGGAGGAGAGAGGGAGGAGAGAGTGAGGAGGAGAGAGTGAGGAGGAGAGAGAGAGGAGAGAGTGAGGAGGAGAGAGTGAGGAGGAGAGAGTGAGGAGGAGAGAGCGAGGAGGATAGAGCGAGAAGGAGAGAGTGAGGAGGAGAGAGTGAGGAGGAGAGAGTGAGGAGAGAGTGAGGAGGAGAGATTGAGGAGGAGAGAGTGAGGAGGAGAGAGCGAGGAGGATAGAGCGAGAAGGAGAGAGTGAGGAGGAGAGAGTGAGGAGGAGAGAGTGAGGAGGAGAGAGTGAGGAGGGAGATTGAGGAGGAGAGAGCGGGAAGGAGAGAGTGAGGAGGAGAGAGTGAGGAGGAGAGAGTGAGGAGGAGAGAGTGAGGAGGAGAGATTGAGGAGGAGCGAGTGAGGAGGGAGATTTACGAGGAGAGAGCGGGAAGGAGAGAGTCAGGAGGAGAGAGTGAGAAGGAGAGAGTGAGTAGGAGAGAGTGAGGAGGAGAGAGTGAGGGGGAGAGAGTGAGGAGGAGAGAATGAGAAGGAGAGAGCGAGGAGGAGAGAGTGAGGAGGAGAAATTGAGGAGGAGAGATTGAGAAGTAGACAATGAGAAGGAGAGAGTGAGGAGGAGAGAGTGAGGAGGAGAGAGTGAGGAGGAGAGACTGAGGAGGAGAGAGCGAGGAGGAGAGAGTGTGGAGGAGAGAGTGAGGAGGAAAAAGTGAGGAGGAGAGAGTGAGGTGGAGAGTGTGCGGAGGATAGAGTGAGGAGGAGAGAGTGAGGAGGAGAGATTGAGGAGGAGAGAATGCGGAGGAGATAGGAGGAGAGAGTGAGGAGGAGAGATTGAGGAGGAGAGAGTGAGGAGGAGAGAGTGAGGAGGCGAGAGTGAGGTGGAGAGATTGAGAAGGAGAGATTGAGAAGTAGACAATGAGGAGAGAGTGAGGAGGAGAGAGTGAGGAGGAGAGAGCGAGGAGGAGAGAGCGTGGAGGTGTGAGCGAGGAGGAGAGAGCGAGGAGGAGAGAGCGAGGAGGAGAATGAGTGAGGAGCAGAGAGTGAGGAGGAGAGAATGAGGAGGAGAGAGTGGGAAGGAGAGAGTGAGGAGGAGAGATTGAGGAGGAGAGAGTGAGGAGCAGAGAGTGAGGAGGAGAGAGTGAGGAGGAGAGAGTGAGGAGGAGAGAGTGAGGAGGAGAGAGGGAGGAGAGAGTGAGGAGGAGAGAGTGAGGAGGAGAGAGAGAGTGAGGAGAGAGTGAGGAGGAGAGAGTGAGGAGGAGAGAGTGAGGAGGAGAGAGTGAGGAGGAGAGAGTGAGGAGGAGAGATTGAGGAGGAGAGAGTGAGGAGGAGAGAGCGAGGAGGATGGAGCGAGAAGGAGAGAGTGAGGAGGAGAGAGTGAGGAGGAGAGTGATTGAGGAGGAGAGAGCGAGGAGTAGAGAGATTGAGGAGGAGAGACCGTGGAGGACAGAGATTGCGGAGGAGAGAGCGAGGAGGAGAGAGTGAGGAGGAGAATGAGTGAGGAGCAGAGAGTGAGGAGGAGAGAATGAGGAGGAGAGAGTGGGAAGGAGAGAGTGAGGAGGAGAGATTGAGGAGGAGAGAGTGAGGAGCAGAGAGTGAGGAGGAGAGAGTGAGGAGGAGAGAGTGAGGAGGAGAGAGTGAGGAGGAGAGAGGGAGGAGAGAGTGAGGAGGAGAGAGTGAGGAGGAGAGAGAGAGGAGAGAGTGAGGAGGAGAGAGTGAGGAGGAGAGAGAGAGTAGGAGAGATTGAGGAGAGAGTGAGGAGGAGAGAGTGAGGAGGAGAGAGTGAGGAGGAGAGATTGTGGAGGAGAGAGTGAGGAGGAGAGAGCGAGGAGGAGAGAGTGAGGAGGGAGATTGAGGAGGAGAGAGCGGGAAGGAGAGAGTGAGGAGGAGAGAGTGAGGAGGAGAGAGTGAGGAGGAGAGAGTGAGGAGAGAGATTGAGGAGGAGAGAGTGAGGAGGGAGATTTAGGAGGAGAGAGCGGGAAGGAGAGAGTCAGGAGGAGAGAGTGAGAAGGAGAGAGTGAGGAGGAGAGAGTGAGGAGGAGAGAGTGAGGAGGAGAGAGTGAGGGGGAGAGAGTGAGGAGGAGAGAGTGAGAAGGAGAGAGCGAGGAGGAGAGAGTGAGGAGGAGAAATTGAGGAGGAGAGATTGAGAAATAGACAATTAGAAGGAGAGAGTGAGGAGGAGAGAGTGAGGAGGAGAGACTGAGGAGGAGAGAGCGAGGAGGAGAGAGTGTGGAGGAGAGAGTGAGGAGGAGAAAGTGAGGAGGAGAGAGTGAGGTGGAGAGTGTGCGGAGGATAGAGTGAGGAGGAGAGAGTGAGGAGGAGAGATTGAGGAGGAGAGAATGAGGAGGAGATAGGAGGAGAGAGTGAGGAGGAGAGATTGAGGAGGAGAGATTGAGGAGGAGAGATTGAGGAGGAGAGAGTGTGGTGGAGAGAGAGTTAGGAGGAGAGAGAGTGAGGAGGAGAGAGTGAGGAGGAGAGATTGAGAGGGAGAGATTGAGAAGTAGACAATGAGGAGAGAGTGAGGAGGAGAGAGCGAGGAGGAGAGAGCGAGGAGGAGAGAGCGAGGAGGACAGAGCGAGGAGGAGAGAGCGAGGAGGCGAATGAGTGTGGAGCAGAGAGTGAGGAGGAGAGAATGAGGAGGAGAGAGTGGGAAGGAGAGAGTGAGGAGGAGAGATTGAGGAGGAGAGAGTGAGGAGCAGAGAGTGAGGAGGAGAGAGTGAGGAGGAGAGAGTGAGGAGGAGAGAGTGAGGAGGAGAGAGGGCGGAGGAGAGAGAGAGGAGAGAGTGAGGAGGAGAGAGTGAGGAGGAGAGAGAGAGGAGGAGAGAGTGAGGAGAGAGTGAGGAGGAGAGAGTGAGGAGGAGAGAGTGAGGAGGAGAGATTGAGGAGGAGAGAGTGAGGAGGAGAGAGCGAGGAGGATGGAGCGAGAAGGAGAGAGTGAGGAGGAGGGAGTGAGGAGGAGAGAGTGAGGAGGGAGATTGAGGAGGAGAGAGCGGGAAGGAGAGAGTGAGGAGGAGAGAGTGAGGAGGAGAGAGTGAGGAGGAGAGAGTGAGGAGGAGAGAGTGAGGAGTGAGATTTAGGAGGAGAGAGCGGGAAGGAGAGAGTCAGGAGGAGAGAGTGAGAACGAGAGAGTGAGGAGGAGAGAGTGAGGAGGAGAGAGTGAGGAGGAGAGAGTGACGGGTATAGAGAGTGAGGAGGAGAGAGTGAGAAGGAGAGAGTGAGAAGGAGAGAGCGAGGAGGAGAGAGTGAGGAGGAGAAATTGAGGAGGAGAGATTGAGAAGTAGACAATGAGAAGGAGAGAGTGAGAAGGAGAGAGTGAGGAGGAGAGAGTGAGGAGGAGAGACTGAGGAGGAGAGAGCGAGGAGGAGAGAGTGAGGAGGAGAGAGTGAGGAGGAGAAAGTGAGGAGGAGAGAGTGAGGTGGAGAGTGTGCGGAGGATAGAGTGAGGAGGAGAGAGTGAGGAGGAGAGAGTGAGGAGGAGAATTTGAGGAGGAGAGAATGCGGAGGAGATAGGAGGAGAGAGTGAGGAGGAGAGATTGAGGAGGAGAGAGTGAGGAGGAGAGAGTGAGGAGGCGAGAGTGAGGTGGAGAGATTGAGAAGGAGAGATTGAGAAGTAGACAATGAGGAGAGAGTGAGGAGGAGAGAGTGAGGAGGAGAGAGCGAGGAGGAGAGAGCGTGGAGGTGTGAGCGAGGAGGAGAGAGCGAGGAGGAGAGAGCGAGGAGGAGAATGAGTGAGGAGCAGAGAGTGAGGAGGAGAGAATGAGGAGGAGAGAGTGGGAAGGAGAGATTGAGGAGGAGAGATTGAGGAGGAGAGAGTGAGGAGCAGAGAGTGAGGAGGAGAGAGTGAGGAGGAGAGAGTGAGGAGGAGAGAGTGAGGAGGAGAGAGGGAGGAGAGAGTGAGGAGGAGAGAGTGAGGAGGAGAGAGAGAGTGAGGAGAGAGTGAGGAGGAGAGAGTGAGGAGGAGAGAGTGAGGAGGAGAGAGTGAGGAGGAGAGAGTGAGGAGGAGAGATTGAGGAGGAGAGAGTGAGGAGGAGAGAGCGAGGAGGATGGAGCGAGAAGGAGAGAGTGAGGAGGAGAGAGTGAGGAGGAGAGTGATTGAGGAGGAGAGAGCGAGGAGTAGAGAGATTGAGGAGGAGAGACCGTGGAGGACAGAGATTGCGGAGGAGAGAGCGAGGAGGAGAGAGTGAGGAGGAGAATGAGTGAGGAGCAGAGAGTGAGGAGGAGAGAATGAGGAGGAGAGAGTGGGAAGGAGAGAGTGAGGAGGAGAGATTGAGGAGGAGAGAGTGAGGAGCAGAGAGTGAGGAGGAGAGAGTGAGGAGGAGAGAGTGAGGAGGAGAGAGTGAGGAGGAGAGAGGGAGGAGAGAGTGAGGAGGAGAGAGTGAGGAGGAGAGAGAGAGGAGAGAGTGAGGAGGAGAGAGTGAGGAGGAGAGAGAGAGTAGGAGAGATTGAGGAGAGAGTGAGGAGGAGAGAGTGAGGAGGAGAGAGTGAGGAGGAGAGATTGTGGAGGAGAGAGTGAGGAGGAGAGAGCGAGGAGGAGAGAGTGAGGAGGGAGATTGAGGAGGAGAGAGCGGGAAGGAGAGAGTGAGGAGGAGAGAGTGAGGAGGAGAGAGTGAGGAGGAGAGAGTGAGGAGAGAGATTGAGGAGGAGAGAGTGAGGAGGGAGATTTAGGAGGAGAGAGCGGGAAGGAGAGAATCAGGAGGAGAGAGTGAGAAGGAGAGAGTGAGGAGGAGAGAGTGAGGAGGAGAGAGTGAGGAGGAGAGAGTGAGGGGGAGAGAGTGAGGAGGAGAGAGTGAGAAGGAGAGAGCGAGGAGGAGAGAGTGAGGAGGAGAAATTGAGGAGGAGAGATTGAGAAATAGACAATTAGAAGGAGAGAGTGAGGAGGAGAGAGTGAGGAGGAGAGAGTGTGGAGGAGAGAGTGAGGAGGAGAAAGTGAGGAGGAGAGAGTGAGGTGGAGAGTGTGCGGAGGATAGAGTGAGGAGGAGAGAGTGAGGAGGAGAGATTGAGGAGGAGAGAATGAGGAGGAGATAGGAGGAGAGAGTGAGGAGGAGAGATTGAGGAGGAGAGATTGAGGAGGAGAGATTGAGGAGGAGAGAGTGTGGTGGAGAGAGAGTTAGGAGGAGAGAGAGTGAGGAGGAGAGAGTGAGGAGGAGAGATTGAGAGGGAGAGATTGAGAAGTAGACAATGAGGAGAGAGTGAGGAGGAGAGAGCGAGGAGGAGAGAGCGAGGAGGAGAGAGCGAGGAGGACAGAGCGAGGAGGAGAGAGCGAGGAGGCGAATGAGTGTGGAGCAGAGAGTGAGGAGGAGAGAATGAGGAGGAGAGAGTGGGAAGGAGAGAGTGAGGAGGAGAGATTGAGGAGGAGAGAGTGAGGAGCAGAGAGTGAGGAGGAGAGAGTGAGGAGGAGAGAGTGAGGAGGAGAGAGTGAGGAGGAGAGAGGGCAGAGGAGAGAGAGAGGAGAGAGTGAGGAGGAGAGAGTGAGGAGGAGAGAGAGAGGAGGAGAGAGTGAGGAGAGAGTGAGGAGGAGAGAGTGAGGAGGAGAGATTGAGGAGGAGAGAGTGAGGAGGAGAGAGCGAGGAGGATGGAGCGAGAAGGAGAGAGTGAGGAGGAGGGAGTGAGGAGGAGAGAGTGAGGAGGGAGATTGAGGAGGAGAGAGCGGGAAGGAGAGAGTGAGGAGGAGAGAGTGAGGAGGAGAGAGTGAGGAGGAGAGAGTGAGGAGGAGAGAGTGAGGAGTGAGATTTAGGAGGAGAGAGCGGGAAGGAGAGAGTCAGGAGGAGAGAGTGAGAACGAGAGAGTGAGGAGGAGAGAGTGAGGAGGAGAGAGTGAGGAGGAGAGAGTGACGGGTATAGAGAGTGAGGAGGAGAGAGTGAGAAGGAGAGAGTGAGAAGGAGAGAGCGAGGAGGAGAGAGTGAGGAGGAGAAATTGAGGAGGAGAGATTGAGAAGTAGACAATGAGAAGGAGAGAGTGAGAAGGAGAGAGTGAGGAGGAGAGAGTGAGGAGGAGAGACTGAGGAGGAGAGAGCGAGGAGGAGAGAGTGAGGAGGAGAGAGTGAGGAGGAGAAAGTGAGGAGGAGAGAGTGAGGTGGAGAGTGTGCGGAGGATAGAGTGAGGAGGAGAGAGTGAGGAGGAGAGAGTGAGGAGGAGAATTTGAGGAGGAGAGAATGAGGAGGAGAGAGTGAGGAGGAGAGAGAGTGAGGAGGAGAGAGAGTGAGGAGGAGAGAGTGAGGAGGATAAAGATTGAGGAGGAGAGAGACTGAGGAGGAGAGGGCGAGGAGGTGAAAGTGAATGGAGAGAGTGAGGAGGAGGGAGAGTGAGAAGGAGAGAGCGAGGAGGAGAAATCGAGGAGGAGAGAGTGAGGAGGAGAGAGCGAGGAGGAGAGAGTGAGATGGAGAGAGTGAGGAGGAGAGAGTGAGGAGGAGAGAGGGAGGAGGAGAGAGGGAGGAAGAGAGATTCAGGAGGAGAGAGTGAGGAGTAGAGAGTGAGGAGGAGAGAGTGAGGAGGAGAGAGTGAGGAGGAGAGATTGAGGAGGAGAGAGTGAGGAGGAGAGAATGAGAATGATAGAGGGAGGAGGTGAGCTTGAGGAGGGAGAGAGCGAGAAGGTGAGAGCGAGGAAAAGAGAGTGATGAGGAGAGAGTGAGGAGGAGAGAGTGAGGAGGAGAGAGTGAGGAGGATAGAGCGAGAAGGTGAGAGTGAGAAGGAGAGAGTGAGGAGGAGAGAGTGAGGATGAGAGATTGAGAAGTAGACAATGAGGAGAGAGTGAGGAGGAGAGAGCGAGGAGGAGAGAGCGAGGA
>JANJGN010004888.1:0-29010 GCA_026770705.1 Isurus oxyrinchus
CCCTCAAGACAATGTCCCCAAAACACCCCCCTCAAAACCCCCCCGAGACAATATCCCCAATACACCCCCGAGACAATGTCCCCAAAACCCCCCCCGAGACAATGTCCCCAAAAGACCCCCCAAAACCCCCCCAAGACAATGTCCCCAAAACCACCCCGAGACAATGTCCCCAAAAACCCCCCCGAGACAATGTCCCCAAAACCCCTCCCCAAAACCACCCCGAGACAATGTCCCCAAAACCCCCCCCGACTCAATGTCACGAAAACTCCCCCCCCAAAACCACCCCGAGACAATGTCCCCAAAACCACCCCGAGACAATGTCCCCAAAAACCCCCCCGAGACAATGTCCCCAAAACCCCTCCCCAAAACCACCCCGAGACAATGTCCCCAAAACCCCCCCCGACTCAATGTCACGAAAACTCCCCCCCCAAAACCACCCCGAGACAATGTCCCCAAAACCACCCCGAGACAATGTCCCCAAAAACCCCCCCGAGACAATGTCCCCAAAAACCCTCCCCAAAACCACCCCGAGACAATGTCCCCAAAACCCCCCCCGACTCAATGTCACGAAAACTCCCCCCCCAAAACACCCCTGAGACAATGTCCCCAAAACCCCCCCGAGACAATGTCCCCAAAATCCACACCCAAAATCCGCCGAGACAATGTCCCCAAAACCCCGCCGAGACAATGTCCCCAAAACCCCTCCCCAAAACCCCCCCGAGACAATGTCCCCAAAACCCCCCCCGAGTCAATGTCCCCAAAACTCCCCCCCCAAAACCCCCCGAGACAATGTCCCCAAAATCCCCCCGAGACAATGTCCCCAAAACCCCCACCCCCAAAACCTCCCCGAGACAATGTCCCAAAAACACCCCTGAGACAATGTCCCCAAAACCCCCCCCGAGACAATGTCGCCAAAATCCACACCCAAAACCCCCCCGAGACAATGTCCCCAAAACCCCCCGAGACAAAGTCCCCAAAACAGCCCCGAGACAATGTCCCCAAAACCCCTCCCCCAAACCCCCCGAGACAAAGTTCCCAAAACACCCCGAGACAATGTCCCCAAACCCCCCCCCACCAAAAACCCCCCGAGACAATGTCCCCAAAACCCCCCGAGACAATGTCCCCAAAACCCCCCGAGACAATGTCCCCAAACCCCACCCAAAACCCCCCCGAGACAATGTCCCCAAAACACCCCCCGAGACAATGTGCCCAAAATCCCCGCCCAAAACTCCCCCCAGACAATGTCCCCAAAACCCCACCGAGACAATGTCCATAAACCCCCCGAGACAATGTCCCCAAAAGGCCCCCCCAAAACCCCCCCGAGACAATTTTCCCAAAACCCCCCCGAGACAATGTCCCCAAAACCCCGCTGAGACAATGTCCCCAAAACGCCCCCCAAAACCCCCCGAGACAATGTCCCCAAAACCCCCCCGAGACAATGTCCCCAAAACCCCCCACGAGACAATGTCCCCAAAACACCCCCCTCAAAAACCCCCCGAGACAATGTCCCCAAAACACCCCCGAGACAATGTCCCCAAACCCCCCCCGAGTCAATGTCCCCAAAAACCCCGCCCAAAACCCCCCCAAGACAATGTCCCCAAAACCACCCCGAGACAATGTCCCCAAAACCCCCCCGAGACAATGTCCCCAAAAATCCCCCCAAAACCCCCCCGAGACAATGTCCCCAAAACACCCCCCGAGACAATGTCCCCAAAACCCCCACCCCGAAACCCCCCCCGAGAAAATGTCCCCAAAACCCTCCCAAGAAAATGTCCCCAAAACACCCCCCAAAACGCCCCCGAGACAATGTCCCCAAAACTCCCCGAGACAATGTCCCCAAAACCCCCACCCCCAAATCCCCCCGAGACAATGTTCCCAAAACCCCCCTGCGACAATGTCCCCAAAACCCCCCACGAGACAATGTCCCCAAAACACCCCCCCAAAACACCCCCGAGACAATGTCCCCAAAACCCCCCCGAGACAATGTCCTCAAAACCCCCCCGAGACAATGTCCCCAAAACACCCACCCAAAACTCCCCCGAGACAATGTCCCCAAAACCCCCCCGAGACAATGTCCCCAAAACCCCCCCGAGACAATGTCCCCAAAAACCCCCCCGAGACAATGTCCCCAAAACCCCCCCGAGACAATGTCCCCAAAAACCCCACCCCCAAAAACCCCGAGGCGATGTTCCCAAAAACCCCCCGAGACAATGTCCCCAAAACCCCCCACAAGACCATGTCCCCAAAACACCCCCCCAAAACACCCCCGAGACGATGTCCCCAAAACCCTCCCGAGACAATGTCTCCAAAACCCCCCCCGAGACAATGTCCCCAAAACACCCACCCAAAACTCCCCCGAGACAATGTCCCCAAAACCCCCCGGGACAATGTCCGCAAACCACCCACCCAAATCCCCACCGAGACAATGTTCCCAAAAGCACTCCGAGACAATGTCCCCAAACCCCCCCGCCTAAAACCGCCCGAGACAATCTCCCCAAAACCCCCCCCGAGATAATGTCCCAAAATCCACCCCCCAAAACACCCCCGAGACAATGTCCCCAAAAACCCCCGGGACAATGTCCCCAAAACCCCCCCGAGACAATATCCCCAAAACCCCCCAGAGACAACGTCCCCAAAACCCCCCCGAGACAATGTCCCCAAAACCCCCCCGAGACAAAGTCCCCAAAACCCCCACCCCCAAAACCCCCCGAGACAATGTTCCCAAAACCCAACCGCGACAATGTCCCCAAAACCCCCCACGAGACAATGTCCCCAAAACACCCCCCCCAAAACACCCCCGAGACAATGTCCCCAAAACCCCACCGAGACAATGTCCTCAAAACCCCCCCGAGACAATGTCCCCAAAACACCCACCCAAAACTCCCCCGAGACAATGTCCCCAAAACCCCCCCGAGACGATGTCCCCAAAACACCCCCGAGACAACGTCCCCAAAACCCCCCCGAGACAATGTCCCCAAAACCCCCTCGAGACAATGTCCCAGAAACCCCCACCCCCAAAACCCCCCGAGACAATGTTCCCAAAACCCCCCCGAGACAATGTCCCCAAAACCCCCCACAAGACAATGTCCCCAAAACACCCCCCAAAACACCCCCAAGACGATGTCCCCAAAACCCTCCCGAGACAATGTCTCCAAAACCCCCTCGAGACAATGTCCCCAAAACACCCACCCAAAACTCCCCCGAGACAATGTCCCCAAAATCCCCCGAGACAATGTCCCCAAAACCCCCCCGAGACAATGTCCCCAAAAGCCCCCCCCAAAACCTCCCCGAGACAATGTCCCCAAAACACCCCTGAGACAATGTCCCCAAAACCCTCCCGAGACAATGTCCCCAAAATCCACACCCAAAACCACCCCGAGACAATGTCCCCAAAACCCCGCCGAGACAATTTCCCCAAAATCCCATCCCCAAAACCCCCCCGAGACAATGTCCCCAAAACCCCCCCGAGACAAAGTCCCCAAAACAGCCCCGAGACAATGTCCCCAAAACCCCTCCCCCAAACCCCCGAGACAATGTTCCCAAAACACCCCCGAGACAATGTCCTCAAACCCCCCCCACCAAAAACCCCCCGAGACAATGTCCCCAAAACTCCCCACGAGACAATGTCCCCAAAACACCCCCCCAAAACACCCCCGAGACAATGTCCCCAAAAACCCCCCGAGACAATGTCCTCAAAACCCCGCCGAGACAATGTCCCCAAAACACCCACCCAAAACTCCCCCGAGACAATGTCCCCAAAACCCCCCCGAGACAATGTCCCCAAAACCCCCCCGAGACAATGTCCCCAAAAACCCCCCCGAGACAATGTCCCCAAAACCCCCCCGAGACAATGTCCCCAAAAACCCCACCCCCAAAACCCCCCGAGGCAATGTTCCCAAAACCCCCCCGAGACAATGTCCCCAAAACCCCCCACAAGACAATGTCCACAAAACACCCCCCAAAACACCCCCGAGACGATGTCCCCAAAACCCTCCCGAGACAATGTCTCCAAAACCCCCCCGAGACAATGTCCCCAAAACACCCATACAAAATCCCCCCGAGACAATGTCCCCAAAACGCCCCCGATACAATATCGTCAAAACCCCCCCGAGACAATGTCCCCAAAATCCCCCCCAAACCCCCCCGAGACATTGTCCCCAGAACCCCTTCGAGACAATGTCCACAAAACCCCCCCGAGACAATGTCCCCAAACCCCACCCCCAAATCCCCACCGAGACAATCTCCCCAAAACCCCCCCCCGAGACAATGTCCCCAAATCCCCCCCCCAAAACACCCCCGAGACAATGTCCCCAAAAACCCCCGGGACAATGTCCCCAAAACCCCCCCGAGACAATGTCCCCAAAACCCCCCCGAGACAATGTCCCCAAAAGCCCCCCCCAAAACCTCCCTGAGACAATGTCCCCAAAACACCCCTGAGACAATGTCCCCAAAACCCCCCCGAGACAATGTCCCCAAAATCCACACCCAAAACCCCCCCGAGACAATGTCCCCAAAACCCCGCCGAGACAATTTCCCCAAAATCCCATCCCCAAAACCCCCCCGAGACAATGTCCCCAAAACCCCCCCGAGACAAAGTCCCCAAAACAGCCCCGAGACAATGTCCCCCAAAACCCCTCCCCCAAACCCCCCGAGACAATGTTCCCAAAACACCCCCGAGACAATGTCCCCAAACCCCCCCCCACCAAAAACCCCCCGAGACAATGTCCTGAAAACCCCCCCGAGACAATGTCCCCAAAACTCCCCCCGAGACAATGTGCCCAAAATCCCCGCCCACATCTCCCCCCAGACAATGTCCCCAAAACCCCCCTGAGACAATGTCCCCAAAACCCTCCCGAGACAATGTCCCCAAAACGCCCCCCCAAAACCCCCACGAGACAATTTCCCCAAAACCCCCCCGAGACAATGTCCCCAAAACGCCCCCGAGACAATGTCCCCAAAACCCCCCACAAGACAATGTCCCCAAAACACCCCCCTCAAAAACCCCCCAAGACAATGTCCCCAAAACCACCCCGAGACAATGTCCCCAAAACACCCCCGAGACAATGTCCCCAAAACCCCCCCCCAAAACCCCCCGAGAAAATGTCCCCAAAACACCCCCCGAGACAATGTCCCCAAAACCCCCACCCCCAAACCCCCCCCGAGACAATGACCTCAAAACCCCCCCGAGAAAATGTCCCCAAAACACCCCCCAAAATGCCCCTGAGACATTGTCCCCAAAACCCCCCCGAGACAATGTCCCCAAAACCCCCACCCCCAAATCCCCCCGAGAAAATGTTCCCAAAACCATCCCACGACAATGTCCCCAAAACCCCCCACGAGACAATGTCCCCAAAACACCCCCCCAAAACACCCCCGAGACAATGTCCCCAAAACCCCCCCGAGACAATGTCCCCAAAACCCCCCCGAGACAATGTCCCCAAAAACTCCACCCCAAAACCCCCGAGGCAATGTTCCCAAAACCACCCCGAGACAATGTCCTCAAAACCCCCCACAAGACAATGTCCCCAAAACACCCCCCCAAAACACCCCCGAGACGATGTCCCCAAAACCCTCCCTAGACAATGTCTCCAAAACCCCCCCGAGACAATGTCCCCAAAACACCCACACAAAAATCCCCCCGAGACAATGTCCCCAAAACGCCCCCGATACAATATCGCCAAAACCCCCCCGAGACAATGTCCCCAAAATCCCCCCCCAAACCCCCCCGAGACATTGTCCCCAGAACCCCTTCGAGACAATGTCCCCAAAACCCCCCCGAGACAATGTCCCCAAACCCCCCCCAAATCCCCACCGAGACAATGTTCCCAAAAGCCCTCCGAGACAATGTCCCCAAACCCCCCCGCCAAAAACCGCCCGAGACAATCTCCCCAAAACCCCCCCCCCCCCGAGACAATGTCCCCAAATCCACCCCCAAAACACCCCCGAGACAATGTCCCCAAAAACCCCCGGGACAATGTCCCCAAAACCCCCCCGAGACAATGTCCCCAAAACCCCCACCCCCAAAACCCCCCGAGACAATGTTCCCAAAACCCCACCGCGACAATGTCCCCAAAACCCCCCACGAGTCAATGTCCCCAAAACACCCCCCCCAAAACACCCCCGAGACAATCTCCCCAAAACCCCCCCCGAGACAATGTCCCCAAATCCCCCCCCCCAAAACACCCCCGAGACAATGTCCCCAAAACACCCCCAGAGACAATGTCCCCAAAACCCCCCCGAGACAATATCCTCAAAACCCCCCCGAGACAACGTCCCCAAAACCCCCCCGAGACAATGTCCCCAAAACCCCCCCGAGACAATGTCCCCAAAATCCCCCCCCAAACGCCCCCGAGACATTGTCCCCAGAACCCCTTCGAGACAATGTCCCCAAAAGCCCCCCGAGACAATGTCCCCAAACCCCCCCCCCCAAATCCCCACCGAGACAATGTTCCCAAAAGCCCTCCGAGACAATGTCCCCAAACCCCCCCGCCAAAAACCGCCCGAGACAATCTCCCCAAAACCCCCCCCCGAGACAATGTCCCCAAATCCCCCCCCAAAAACACCCCCCGAGACAATGTCCCCAAATACCCCCAGGACAATGTCCCCAAAACCCCCCCGAGGCAATGTCCCCAAAAACCCCCCCGAGACAACGTCCCAAAACCCCCCCGAGACAATGTCCCCAAAACCCCCCCGAGACAATGTCCCCAAAACCCCCACCCCCAAAACCCCCCGAGACAATGTTCCCAAAACCACACCGCGACAATGTCCCCAAAACCCCCCACGAGACAATGTCCCCAAAACACCCCCCCCAAATCACCCCCGAGACAATGTCCCCAAAACCCCCCCGAGACAATGTCCTCAAAATCGCCCCGAGACAATGTCCCCAAAACACCCACCCAAAACTCCCCCGAGACAATGTCCCCAAAACCCCCCGAGACAATGTCCCCAAAACACCCCCGAGACAACGTCCCCAAAACCCCCCCGAGACAATGTCCCCAAAACGCCCCCGAGACAATGTCCCCAAAAACCCCCACCCCCAAAACCCCCCGAGACAATGTTCCCAAAACCCCCCGAGACAATGTCCCCAAAACCCCCCACAAGACAATGTCCCCAAAACCCCCCCCCCAAAACCCCCCCCGAGAAAATGTCCCCAAAACACCCCCCGAGACAATGTCCCCAAAACCCCCACCCCCAAACCCCCCCGAGACAATGTCCCCAAAACCCCCCCGAGAAAATGTCCCCAAAACACCCCCAAAATGCCCCTGAGACAATGTCCCCAAAACCCCCCCGAGACAATGTCCCCAAAACCCCCACCCCCAAATCCCCCCGAGACAATGTTCCCAAAACACCCCCACGACAATGTCCCCAAAACCCCCCACGAGACAATGTCCCCAAAACACCCCCCCAAAACACCCCGAGACAATGTCCCCAAAACCCCCCCGAGACAATGTCCCCAAAACCCCCCCGAGACAATGTCCCCAAAACACCCACCCAAAACTCCCCGGAGACAATGTCCCCAAAACCCCCCAGAGACAATGTCCCCAAAACCCCCCCGAGACAATGTCCCCAAACCCCCCCCCGAGACAATGTCCCCAAAACCACCCCGAGACAATGTAACCAAAAAACTCCACCCCCAAAACATTCCGAGGCAATGTTCCCAAAACCCCCCCGAGACAATGTCCCCAAAACCCCCCACAAGACAATGTCCCAAAACACCCCCCCAAAACACCCCCGAGACGATGTCCCCAAAACCCTCCCGAGACAATGTCTCCAAAACCCCCCCGAGACAATGTCCCAAAACAACCACACAAAATCCCCCCGAGACAATGTCCCCAAAACGCCCCCGATACAATATCGCCAAAACCCCCCCGAGACAATGTCCCCAAAAATCCCCCCCGAAACCCCCCCGAGACATTGTCCCCAGAACCCCTTCGAGACAATGTCCCCAAAAACCCTCCCGAGACAATGTCCCCAAACCCCCCCCCCAAATCCCCACCCAGACAATGTTCCCAAAAGCCCTCCGAGACAATGTCCCCAAAAACCCCCGGGACAATGTCCCCAAAACCCCCCCGAGACAATGTCCCCAAAACCCCCACCCCCCAAAACCCCCGAGACAATGTTCCCAAAACCCCACCGCGACAATGTCCCCAAAACCCCCACGAGTCAATGTCCCCAAAACACCCCCCCCAAAACACCCCCGAGACAATCTCCCCAAAATCCCCCCGAGACAATGTCCCCAAATCCCCCCCCCAAAACACCCCCGAGGACAATGTCCCCAAAAACCCCCGGGACAATGTCCCCAAAACCCCCCCGAGACAATATCCCCAAAACCCCCCCGAGACAACGTCCCAAAACCCCCCCGAGACAATGTCCCCAAAACCCCCCCGAGACAATGTCCCCCAAAACCCCCACCCCCAAAACCCCCCGAGACAATGTTCCAAAACCCCACCGCGACAATGTCCCCAAAACCCCCCACGAGACAATGTCCCCAAAACACCCCCCCCAAAACACCCCCCGAGACAATGTCCCCAAAACCCCACCGAGACAATGTCCTCAAAATCCCCCAGAGACAATGTCCCCAAAACACCCACCCAAAACTCCCCCGAGACAATGTCCCCAAAACCCCCCCGAGACAATGTCCCCAAAACACCCCCGAGACAACGTCCCCAAAACCCCCCCGAGACAATGTCCCCAAAACCCCCCCGAGACAATGTCCCCAAAACCCCCACCCCCAAAACCCCCCGAGACAATGTTCCCAAAACCCCCCCGAGACAATGTCCCCAAAAACCCCCCACAAGGCAATGTCCCCAAAACACCCCCCCAAAACACCCCAAGACGATGTCCCCAAAAACCCTCCCGAGACAATGTCTCCAAACCCCCCTCGAGACAATGTCCCCAAAAACACCCACCCAAAACTCCCCCGAGACAATGTCCCCAAAATCCCCCGAGACAATGTCCCCAAAACCCCCCCGAGACAATGTCCCCAAAAGCCCCCCCCAAACCTCCCCGAGACAATGTCCCCAAAACACCCCTGAGACAATGTCCCCAAAACCCTCCCGAGACAATGTCCCCCAAAATCCACACCCAAAACCGCCCCGAGACAATGTCCCCAAAACCCCGCCGAGACAATTTCCCAAAATCCCATCCCCAAAACCCCCCCGAGACAATGTCCCCAAAACCCCCCCGAGACAAAGTCCCCAAAACAGCCCCGAGACAATGTCCCCAAAACCCCTCCCCCAAACCCCCGAGACAATGTTCCCAAAACACCCCCGAGACAATGTCCGCAAACCCCCCCCACCAAAAACCCCCCGAGACAATGTCCCCAAAACGCCCCACGAGACAATGTCCCCAAAACACCCCCCCAAAACACCCCCGAGACAATGTCCCCAAAACCCCCCCGAGACAATGTCCTCAAAACCCCCCCGAGACAATGTCCCCAAAACACCCACCCAAAACTCCCCCGAGACAATGTCCCCAAAACCCCCCCGAGACAATGTCCCCAAAACCCCCCCGAGACAATGTCCCCAAAAACCCCCCCGAGACAATGTCCCCAAAACACCCCCGAGACAAAGTCCCCAAAACCCCACCGAGACAATGTCCTCAAAATCCCCCCGAGACAATGTCCCCAAAACACCCACCCAAAACTCCCCCGAGACAATGTCCCCAAAACCCCCCCGAGACAACGTCCCCAAAACCCCCCCGAGACAATGTCCCCAAAACCCCCCCGAGACAATGTCCCCAAAACCCCCACCCCCAAAACCCCCCGAGACAATGTTCCCAAAACCCCCCCGAGACAATGTCCCCAAAACCCCCCACAAGACAATGTCCCCAAAACACCCCCCCAAAACACCCCCAAGACGATGTCCCCAAAACCCTCCCGAGACAATGTCTCCAAAACCCCCTCGAGACAATGACCCAAAACACCCACCCAAAACTCCCCCGAGACAATGTCCCCAAAATCCCCCGAGACAATGTCCCCAAAACCCCCCCGAGACAATGTTCCCAAAAGCCCCCCGCAAAACCTCCCCGAGACAATGTCCCCAAAACACCCCTGAGACAATGTCCCCAAAACCCCCCCGAGACAATGTCCCCAAAATCCACACCCAAAACCGCCCCGAGACAATGTCCCAAAAACCCGCCGAGACAATTTCCCCAAAATCCCATCCCCAAAATCCCCCCGAGACAATGTCCCCAAAACCCCCCGGAGACAAAGTCCCCAAAACAGCCCCGAGACAATGTCCCCAAAACCCCTCCCCCAAACCCCCGAGACAATGTTCCCAAAACACCCCCGAGACAATGTCCCCAAACCACCCCCACCAAAAACCCCCCGAGACAATGTCCCCAAAACGCCCCACGAGACAATGTCCCCAAAACCCCACCGAGACAATGTCCTCAAAATCCCCCTGAGACAATGTCCCCAAAACACCCACCCAAAACTCCCCCGAGACAATGTCCCCAAAACCCCCCCGAGACAATGTCCCCAAAACACCCCCGAGACAACGTCCCCAAAACCCCCCCGAGACAATGTCCCCAAAACCCCCCCGAGACAATGTCCCCAAAACCCCCACCCCCAAAACCCCCCGAGACAATGTTCCCAAAACCCCCCCGAGACAATGTCCCCAAAACCCCCCACAAGGCAATGTCCCCAAAACACCCCCCCAAACACCCCCAAGACGATGTCCCCAAAACCCTCCCGAGACAATGTCTCCAAACCCCCCTCGAGACAATGTCCCCAAAACACCCACCCAAAACTCCCCCGAGACAATGTCCCCAAAATCCCCCGAGACAATGTCCCCAAAACCCCCCCGAGACAATGTCCCCAAAAGCCCCCCCCAAAACCTCCCCGAGACAATGTCCCCAAAACACCCCTGAGACAATGTCCCCAAAACCCTCCCGAGACAATGTCCCCAAAATCCACACCCAAAACCGCCCCGAGACAATGTCCCCAAAACCCCGCCGAGACAATTTCCCCAAAATCCCATCCCCAAAACCCCCCCGAGACAATGTCCCCAAAACCCCCCCGAGACAAAGTCCCCAAAACAGCCCCGAGACAATGTCCCCAAAACCCCTCCCCCAAACCCCCGAGACAATGTTCCCAAAACACCCCCGAGACAATGTCCGCAAACCCCCCCCACCAAAAACCCCCCGAGACAATGTCCCCAAAACGCCCCACGAGACAATGTCCCCAAAACACCCCCCCAAAACACCCCCGAGACAATGTCCCCAAAACCCCCCCGAGACAATGTCCTCAAAACCCCCCCGAGACAATGTCCCCAAAACACCCACCCAAAACTCCCCCGAGACAATGTCCCCAAAACCCCCCCGAGACAATGTCCCCAAAACCCCCCCGAGACAATGTCCCCAAAAACCCCCCCGAGACAATGTCCCCAAAACACCCCCGAGACAAAGTCCCCAAAACCCCACCGAGACAATGTCCTCAAAATCCCCCCGAGACAATGTCCCCAAAACACCCACCCAAAACTCCCCCGAGACAATGTCCCCAAAACCCCCCCGAGACAACGTCCCCAAAACCCCCCCGAGACAATGTCCCCAAAACCCCCCCGAGAAAATGTCCCCAAAACCCCCACCCCCAAAACCCCCCGAGACAATGTTCCCAAAACCCCCCCGAGACAATGTCCCCAAAACCCCCCACAAGACAATGTCCCCAAAACACCCCCCCAAAACACCCCCAAGACGATGTCCCCAAAACCCTCCCGAGACAATGTCTCCAAAACCCCCTCGAGACAATGACCCAAAACACCCACCCAAAACTCCCCCGAGACAATGTCCCCAAAATCCCCCGAGACAATGTCCCCAAAACCCCCCCGAGACAATGTTCCCAAAAGCCCCCCGCAAAACCTCCCCGAGACAATGTCCCCAAAACACCCCTGAGACAATGTCCCCAAAACCCCCCCGAGACAATGTCCCCAAAATCCACACCCAAAACCGCCCCGAGACAATGTCCCAAAAACCCGCCGAGACAATTTCCCCAAAATCCCATCCCCAAAATCCCCCCGAGACAATGTCCCCAAAACCCCCCGGAGACAAAGTCCCCAAAACAGCCCCGAGACAATGTCCCCAAAACCCCTCCCCCAAACCCCCGAGACAATGTTCCCAAAACACCCCCGAGACAATGTCCCCAAACCACCCCCACCAAAAACCCCCCGAGACAATGTCCCCAAAACGCCCCACGAGACAATGTCCCCAAAACACCCCCCAAAACACCCCCGAGACAATGTCCCCAAAACCCCCCCGAGACAATGTCCTCAAAACCCCCCTGAGACAATGTCCCCAAAACACCCACCCAAAACTCCCCCGAGACAATGTCCCCAAAACTCCCCCGAGACAATGTCCCCAAAACCCCCCGAGACAATGTCCCCAAAACCCCCCCGAGACAATGTCCCCAAAAACCCCACCCCCAAAACCCCCCGAGGCAATGTTCCCAAAACCCCCCCGAGACAATGTCCCCAAAACCCCCCACAAGACAATGTCCACAAAACACCCCCCAAAACACCCCCGAGACGATGTCCCCAAAACCCTCCCGAGACAATGTCTCCAAAACCCCCCCGAGACAATGTCCCCAAAACACCCACACAAAATCCCCCCGAGACAATGTCCCCAAAACGCCCCCAATACAATATCCCCAAAACCCCCCCGAGACAATGTCCCCAAAATCCCCCCCAAAAGCCCCCGAGACATTGTCCCCAGAACCCCTTCGAGACAATGTCCCCAAAAGCCCCCCAAGACAATGTCCCCAAACCCCCCCCCAAATCCCCACCGAGACAATGTTCCCAAAAGCCCTCCGAGACAATGTCCCCAAACCCCCCCGCCAAAAACCGCCCGAGACAATCTCCCCAAAACACCCCCCCGAGACAATGTCCCCAAATCCCCCCCCAAAACACCCCCGAGACAATGTCCCCAAATACCCCCGGGACAATGTCCCCAAAACCCCCCCGAGACAATGTCCCCAAAACCCCCCCGAGACAACGTCCCCAAAACCCCCCCGAGACAATGTCCCCAAAACCCCCCCGAGACAATGTCCCCAAAACCCCCCCGAGACAATGTCCCCAAAAACCCCCCCGAGACAATGTCCCCAAAACACCCCCGAGACAAAGTCCCCAAAACCCCACCGAGACAATGTCCTCAAAATCCCCCCGAGACAATGTCCCCAAAACACCCACCCAAAACTCCCCCGAGACAATGTCCCCAAAACCCCCCCGAGACAACGTCCCCAAAACCCCCCCGAGACAATGTCCCCAAAACCCCCCCGAGACAATGTCCCCAAAACCCCCACCCCCAAAACCCCCCGAGACAATGTTCCCAAAACCCCCCCGAGACAATGTCCCCAAAACCCCCCACAAGACAATGTCCCCAAAACACCCCCCCAAAACACCCCCAAGACGATGTCCCCAAAACCCTCCCGAGACAATGTCTCCAAAACCCCCTCGAGACAATGACCCAAAACACCCACCCAAAACTCCCCCGAGACAATGTCCCCAAAATCCCCCGAGACAATGTCCCCAAAACCCCCCCGAGACAATGTCCCCAAAAGCCCCCGCAAAACCTCCCCGAGACAATGTCCCCAAAACACCCCTGAGACAATGTCCCCAAAACCCCCCCGAGACAATGTCCCCAAAATCCACACCCAAAACCGCCCCGAGACAATGGCCCAAAAACCCGCCGAGACAATTTCCCCAAAATCCCATCCCCAAAATCCCCCCGAGACAATGTCCCCAAAACCCCCCGGAGACAAAGTCCCCAAAACAGCCCCGAGACAATGTCCCCAAAACCCCTCCCCCAAACCCCCGAGACAATGTTCCCAAAACACCCCCGAGACAATGTCCCCAAACCACCCCCACCAAAAACCCCCCGAGACAATGTCCCCAAAACGCCCCACGAGACAATGTCCCCAAAACACCCCCCAAAACACCCCCGAGACAATGTCCCCAAAACCCCCCCGAGACAATGTCCTCAAAACCCCCCGAGACAATGTCCCCAAAACACCCACCCCAAAACTCCCCCGAGACAATGTCCCCAAAACTCCCCCGAGACAATGTCCCCAAAACCCCCCCGAGACAATGTCCCCAAAACCCCCCCGAGACAATGTCCCCAAAAACCCCACCCCCAAAACCCCCCGAGGCAATGTTCCCAAAACCCCCCCGAGACAATGTCCCCAAAACCCCCCACAAGACAATGTCCACAAAACACCCCCCAAAACACCCCCGAGACAATGTCCCCAAAACCCCCCCGAGACAATGTCCTCAAAACCCCCCCGAGACAATGTCCCCAAAACACCCACCCAAAACTCCCCCGAGACAATGTCCCCAAAACTCCCCCGAGACAATGTCCCCAAAACCCCCCCGAGACAATGTCCCCAAAACCCCCCCGAGACAATGTCCCCAAAAACCCCACCCCCAAAACCCCCCGAGGCAATGTTCCCAAAACCCCCCCGAGACAATGTCCCCAAAACCCCCCACAAGACAATGTCCACAAAACACCCCCCTAAACACCCCCGAGACGATGTCCCCAAAACCCTCCCGAGACAATGTCTCCAAAACCCCCCCGAGACAATGTCCCCAAAACACCCACACAAAATCCCCCCGAGACAATGTCCCCAAAACGCCCCCAATACAATATCCCCAAAACCCCCCCGAGACAATGTCCCCAAAATCCCCCCCCAAAAGCCCCCGAGACATTGTCCCCAGAACCCCTTCGAGACAATGTCCCCAAAAGCCCCCCGAGACAATGTCCCCAAACCCCCCCCCAAATCCCCACCGAGACAATGTTCCCAAAAGCCCTCCGAGACAATGTCCCCAAACCCCCCCGCCAAAATCCGCCCGAGACAATCTCCCCAAAACACCCCCCCGAGACAATGTCCCCAAATCCCCCCCCAAAACACCCCCGAGACAATGTCCCCAAATACCCCCGGGACAATGTCCCCAAACCCCCCCCGAGACAATGTCCCCAAAACCCCCCCGAGACAACGTCCCCAAAACCCCCCCGAGACAATGTCCTCAAAACCCCCCCGAGACAATGTCCCCAAAACACCCACCCAAAACTCCCCCGAGACAATGTCCCCAAAACCCCCCCGAGACAATGTCCCCAAAACCCCCCCGAGACAATGTCCCCAAAAACCCCCCCGAGACAATGTCCCCAAAACACCCCCGAGACAAAGTCCCCAAAACCCCACCGAGACAATGTCCTCAAAATCCCCCCGAGACAATGTCCCCAAAACACCCACCCAAAACTCCCCCGAGACAATGTCCCCAAAACCCCCCCGAGACAACGTCCCCAAAACCCCCCGAGACAATGTCCCCAAAACCCCCCCGAGACAATGTCCCCAAAACCCCCACCCCCAAAACCCCCCGAGACAATGTTCCCAAAACCCCCCCGAGACAATGTCCCCAAAACCCCCCACAAGACAAAGTCCCCAAAACACCCCCCCAAAACACCCCCAAGACGATGTCCCCAAAACTCCCCCGAGACAATGTCCCCAAAATCCCCCGAGACAATGTCCCCAAAACCCCCCCGAGACAATGTCCCCAAAAGCCCCCCGCAAATCCTCCCCGAGACAATGTCCCCAAAACACCCCTGAGACAATGTCCCCAAAACCCCCCCGAGACAATGTCCCCAAAATCCACACCCAAAACCGCCCCGAGACAATGTCCCAAAAACCCGCCGAGACAATTTCCCCAAAATCCCATCCCCAAAATCCCCCCGAGACAATGTCCGCAAAACCCCCCGGAGACAAAGTCCCCAAAACAGCCCCGAGACAATGTCCCCAAAACCCCTCCCCCAAACCCCCGAGACAATGTTCCCAAAACACCCCCGAGACAATGTCCCCAAACCACCCCCACCAAAAACCCCCCGAGACAATGTCCCCAAAACACCCCACGAGACAATGTCCCCAAAACACCCCCCAAAACACCCCCGAGACAATGTCCCCAAAACCCCCCCGAGACAATGTCCTCAAAACCCCCCCGAGACAATGTCCCCAAAACACCCACCCAAAACTCCCCCGAGACAATGTCCCCAAAACTCCCCCGAGACAATGTCCCCAAAACCCCCCCGAGACAATGTCCCCAAAACCCCCCCGAGACAATGTCCCCAAAAACCCCACCCCCAAAACCCCCCGAGGCAATGTTCCCAAAACCCCCCCGAGACAATGTCCCCAAAACCCCCCACAAGACAATGTCCACAAAACACCCCCCAAAACACCCCCGAGACAATGTCCCCAAAACCCCCCCGAGACAATGTCCTCAAAACCCCCCCGAGACAATGTCCCCAAAACACCCACCCAAAACTCCCCCGAGACAATGTCCCCAAAACTCCCCCGAGACAATGTCCCCAAAACCCCCCCGAGACAATGTCCCCAAAACCCCCCGAGACAATGTCCCCAAAAACCCCACCCCCAAAACCCCCCGAGGCAATGTTCCCAAAACCCCCCCGAGACAATGTCCCCAAAACCCCCCACAAGACAATGTCCACAAAACACCCCCCAAAACACCCCCGAGACGATGTCCCCAAAACCCTCCCGAGACAATGTCTCCAAAACCCCCCCGAGACAATGTCCCCAAAACACCCACACAAGACAATGTCCACAAAACACCCCCCAAAACACCCCCGAGACAATGTCCCCAAAACCCCCCCGAGACAATGTCCTCAAAACCCCCCCGAGACAATGTCCCCAAAACACCCACCCAAAACTCCCCCGAGACAATGTCCCCAAAACTCCCCCGAGACAATGTCCCCAAAACCCCCCCGAGACAATGTCCCCAAAACCCCCCCGAGACAATGTCCCCAAAAACCCCACCCCCAAAACACCCCCGAGACAATGTCCCCAAAACCCCCCCGAGACAATGTCCTCAAAACCCCCCCGAGACAATGTCCCCAAAACACCCACCCCAAACTCCCCCGAGACAATGTCCCCAAAACTCCCCCGAGACAATGTCCCCAAAACCCCCCCGAGACAATGTCCCCAAAACCCCCCCGAGACAATGTCCCCAAAAACCCCACCCCCAAAACCCCCCGAGGCAATGTTCCCAAAACCCCCCCGAGACAATGTCCCCAAAACCCCCCACAAGACAATGTCCACAAAACACCCCCCAAAACACCCCCGAGACGATGTCCCCAAAACCCTCCCGAGACAATGTCTCCAAAACCCCCCCGAGACAATGTCCCCAAAACCCCCCACAAGACAATGTCCACAAAACACCCCCCAAAACACCCCCGAGACAATGTCCCCAAAACCCCCCCGAGACAATGTCCTCAAAACCCCCCCGAGACAATGTCCCCAAAACACCCACCCAAAACTCCCCCGAGACAATGTCCCCAAAACTCCCCCGAGACAATGTCCCCAAAACCCCCCCGAGACAATGTCCCCAAAACCCTCCCGAGACAATGTCTCCAAAACCCCCCCGAGACAATGTCCCCAAAACACCCACACAAAATCCCCCCGAGACAATGTCCCCAAAACGCCCCCAATACAATATCCCCAAAACCCCCCCGAGACAATGTCCCCAAAATCCCCCCCCAAAAGCCCCCGAGACATTGTCCCCAGAACCCCTTCGAGACAATGTCCCCAAAAGCCCCCCGAGACAATGTCCCCAAACCCCCCCCCAAATCCCCACCGAGACAATGTTCCCAAAAGCCCTCCGAGACAATGTCCCCAAACCCCCCCGCCAAAAACCGCCCGAGACAATCTCCCCAAAACACCCCCCCGAGACAATGTCCCCAAATCCCCCCCCAAAACACCCCCGAGACAATGTCCCCAAATACCCCCGGGACAATGTCCCCAAAACCCCCCCGAGACAATGTCCCCAAAACCCCCCCGAGACAACGTCCCCAAAACCCCCCCGAGACAATGTCCCCAAAACCCCCCCAAGACAATGTCCCCAAAACCCCCACCCCCAAAACCCCCCGAGACAATGTTCCCAAAACCCCACCGCAACAATGTCCCCAAAATCCCCCACGAGACAATGTCCCCAAAACACCCCCCCCAAAACACCCCCGAGACAATGTCCCCAAAACCCCCCCGAGACAATGTCCTCAAAACCCCCCCGAGACAATGTCCCCAAAACACCCACCCAAAACTCCCCCGAGACAATGTCCCCAAAACCCCCCCGAGACAATGTCCGCAAAACACCCCCGAGACAACGTCCCCAAAACCCCACCGCAACAATGTCCCCAAAACCCCCCACGAGACAATGTCCCCAAAACACCCCCCCCAAAACACCCCCGAGACAATGTCCCCAAAACCCCCCCGAGACAATGTCCTCAAAACCCCCCCGAGACAATGTCCCCAAAACACCCACCCAAAACTCCCCCGAGACAATGTCCCCAAAACCCCCCCGAGACAATGTCCCCAAAACACCCCCGAGACAACGTCCCCAAAACCCCCCCGAGACAATGTCCCCAAAACCCCCCCGAGACAATGTCCCCAAAACCCCCACCCCCAAAACCCCCCGAGACAATGTTCCCAAAACCCCCCCGAGACAATGTCCCCAAAACTCCCCCGAGACAATGTCCCCAAAACCCCCCACAAGACAATGTCCCCAAAACCCCCCCCCAAAACCCCCCCGAGAAAATGTCCCCAAAACACCCCCCGAGACAGTGTCCCCAAAACCCCCACCCCCAAACCCCCCCCGAGACAATGTCCCCAAAACCCCCCCGAGAAAATGTCCCCAAAACACCCCCCAAAATGCCCCTGAGACAATGTCCCCAAAACCCCCCCGAGACAATGTCCCCAAAACCCCCACCCCCAAATCCCCCCGAGACAATGTTCCCAAAACACCCCCACGACAATGTCCCCAAAACCCCCCACGAGACAATGTCCACAAAACACCCCCCCAAAACACCCCCGAGACAATGTCCCCAAAACCCCCCCGAGACAATGTCCTCAAAACCCCCCCGAGACAATGTCCCCAAAACACCCACCCAAAACTCCCCGGAGACAATGTCCCCAAAACCCCCCCGAGACAATGTCCCCAAAACCCCCCCGAGACAATGTCCCCAAACCCCCCCCCGAGACAATGTCCCCAAAACACCCCCGAGACAATGTCCCCAAAAACTCCACCCCCAAAACCTTCCGAGGCAATGTTCCCAAAACCCCCCCGAGACAATGTCCCCAAAACCCCCCACAAGACAATGTCCCCAAAACACCCCCCCAAAACACCCCCGAGACGATGTCCCCAAAACCCTCCCGAGACAATGTCTCCAAAACCCCCCCGAGACAATGTCCCCAAAACACCCACACAAAATCCCCCCGAGACAATGTCCCCAAAACGCCCCCGATACAATATCGCCAAACCCCCCCCCAAATCCCCACCGAGACAATGTTTCCAAAAGCCCTCCGAGACAATGTCCACAAAAACCCCCGGGACAATGTCCCCAAAACCCCCCCGAGACAATGTCCCCAAAACCCCCACCCCCAAAACCCCCCGAGACAATGTTCCCAAAACCCCACCGCGACAATGTCCCCAAAACCCCCCACGAGTCAATGTCCCCAAAACACCCCCCCAAAAAACACCCCCGAGACAATCTCCCCAAAATCCCCCCGAGACAATGTCCCCAAATCCCCCCCCCAAAACACCCCCGAGACAATGTCCCCAAAAACCCCCGGGACAATGTCCCCAAAACCCCCCCGAGGCAATATCCCCAAAATCCCCCGAGACAACGTCCCCAAAACCCCCCCGAGACAATGTCCCCAAAACCGTCCCCGAGACAATGTCCCCAAAACCCCCACCCCCAAAACCCCCCGAGACAATGTTCCCAAAACCCCACCGCGACAATGTCCCCAAAACCCCCCACGAGACAATGTCCCCAAAACACCCCCCCCAAAACACCCCCGAGACAATGTCCCCAAAACCCCACCGAGACAATGTCCCCAAAACACCCCCGAGACAACGTCCCCAAAACCCCCCCGAGACAATGTCCCCAAAACCCCCCCGAGACAATGTCCCCAAAACCCCCACCCCCAAAACCCCCCGAGACAATGTTCCCAAAACCCCCCCGAGACAATGTCCCCAAAACACCCCACAAGGCAATGTCCCCAAAACACCCCCCCAAAACACCCCCAAGACGATGTCCCCAAAACCCTCCCGAGACAATGTCTCCAAAACCCCCTCTAGACAATGTCCCCAAAACACCCACCCAAAACTCCCCCGAGACAATGTCCCCAAAATCCCCCGAGACAATGTCCCCAAAACCCCCCCGAGACAATGTCCCCAAAAGCCCCCCCCAAAACCTCCCCGAGACAATGTCCCCAAAACACCCCTGAAACAATGTCCCCAAAACCCCCCCGAGACAATGTCCCCAAAATCCACCCCCAAAACCCCCCCGAGACAATGTCCTCAAAACCCCCCGAGACAATGTCCCCAAAACCCGCCACAAGACAATGTCCCCAAAACACCCCCCCAAAACACCCCCGAGACGATGTCCCCAAAACCCTCCCGAGACAATGTCTCCAAAACCCCCCCGAGACAATGTCCCCAAAACACCCACACAAAATCCCCCCGAGACAATGTCCCCAAAACGCCCCCGATACAATATCACCAAAACCCCCCCGAGACAATGTCCCCAAAATCCCCCCCCAAACCCCCCCGAGACATTGTTCCCAGAACCCCTTCGAGACAATGTCCCCAAAACCCCCCCGAGACAATGTCCCCAAACCACCCCCCCAAATCCCCACCGAGATAATGTTCCCAAAAGCCCTCCGAGACAATGTCCCCAAACCCCCCCGCCAAAAACCGCCCGAGACTATCTCCCCAAAACCCCCCCCCGAGACAATGTCCCCAAATCCCCCCCCAAAACACCCCCGAGACAATGTCCCCAAAAACCCCCGGGACAATGTCCCCAAAACCCCCCCGAGACAATGTCCCCAAAACCCCCCCGAGACAACGTCCCCAAAACCCCCCCGAGACAATGTCCCCAAAAACCCCCCGAGACAATGTCCCCAAAACCCCCACCCCCAAAACCCCCCGAGACAATCATCCCAAAACCCCACCGCGACAATGTCCCCAAAACCCCCCACGAGACAATGTCCCCAAAACACCCCCCCCAAAACACCCCCGAGACAATGTCCCCAAAACCCCCCCGAGACAATGTCTCCAAAACCCCCCTGAGACAATGTCCCCAAAACACCCACCCAAAACTCCCCCGAGAAAATGTCCCCAAAATCCCCCGAGACAATGTCCCCAAAACCCCCCCGAGACACTGTCCCCAAAAGACCCCCCCAAAACACCCCCGAGACAATGTCCCCAAAACCCCCCGAGACAATGTCCACAAAACCCCCCCGAGACAATGTCCGCAATATCCCCCCCCCAAAACCCCCCTGAGACAATGTCCCCAAAACACCCCCGAGACAATGTCCACAAAACCCTCCCGAGACAATGTCCCCAAACACCCCCCCCCAAAACCCCCCCGAGACAATGTCCCCAAAACGCCCCCGAGACAATGTCGCCAAAACCCCCCCCGAGACACTGTCACAAAATCCCCCCCCAAACCCCCCCGAGACATTGTCCCCAGAACCCCTTCGAGACAATGTCGCCAAAACCCCCCCGAGACAATGTCCCCAAAACCCCCCCCAAATCACCCCCGAGACAATGTTCCCAAAACCCCCCTGAGACAATGTCCCCAACCCCCCCCCCAAAACACCCCCGAGACAATGTCCCCAAAAACCCCCGGGACAATGTCCCCAAAACCCCCCCGAGACAATGTCCCAAAAATCCCCCCGAGACAACGTCCCCATAACGCCCCCGAAACAATGTCCCCAAAACACCCCCGAGACAATGTCTCCAAAACCCCCACCCCCAAAACCCCCCGAGACAATGTCCCCAAAATCCCCCACGAGACAATGTCCCCAAAACACCCCCCAAAAACACACCCGAGACAATGTCCAAAAAACCCCCCCGAGACAATGTCCTCAAAACCCCCCCGAGACAATGTCCCCAAAACACCCAACCAAAACTCCCCCGAGACAATGTCCCCAAAACCCCCCCGAGACAATGTCCCCAAAACCCCCCCGAGACAACGTCCCCAAAACCCCCCCCGAGACAATGTCCCCAAAACCCCCCCGAGACAATGTCCCTAAAAACACCACCCCCAAAACACCCGAGACAATGTTCCCAAAACCCCCCTAAATACAATGTCCCCAAAACAACCGCCAAAACACCCCCGAGACGATGTCCCCAAAACCCTCCCGAGACAATGTCTACAAAACCCCCCCGAGACAATGTCCCCAAAACACCCACCCAAAACTCCCCCGAGACAATGTCCCCAAAACCCCACGAGACAATGTCCCCAAAACCCCCCCGAGACAATGTCCCCAAAAGCCCCCCCCAAAACCCCCCCGAGACAATGTCCCCAAAACCCCCCCCCAAAAACCCACCGAGACAATGTCCCCAAAACCCCCCCTAGACAATGTCCCCAAAACCCCCCTCAAAACACCCCCGAGACAATGTCCCCAAAAACCCCCGGGACAATGTCCCCAAAACCCCCCCTAGACAATGTCCCCAAAACCCCCCTCAAAACACCCCCGAGACAATGTCCCCAAAAACCCCCGGGACAATGTCCCCAAAACCCCCCCGAGACAATGTCCCAAAAACCCCCCCCAAGACAACGTCCCCAAAACGCCCCCGAGACAATGTCCCCAAAACCCCCCGAGACAATGTCCCCAAAACCCCCACCCCCAAAACCCCCCGAGACAATGTTCCCAAAACCCCCCCGCGACAATGTCCCCCAAAACCCCCCCGAGACAATGTCCCCAAAACCCCCCCGAGACAATGTCCTCAAAACCCCCCCGAGACAATGTCCCCAAAACACCCACCCAAAACTCCCCCGAGACAATGTCCACAAAACCCCCCCGAGACAATGTCCCCAAAACCCCCCCAAGACAACGTCCCCAAAACCCCCCCCGAGACAATGTCCCCAAAACCACCCCGAGACAATGTCCCCAAAAACCCCACCCCCAAAACCCCCGAGACAATGTTCCCAAAATCCCCCACAAGACATGTCCCCAAAACAACCCCCAAAACACCCCCGAGACGATGTGCCCAAAACCCTCCCGAGACAATGTCTCCAAAACACCCCCGAGACAATGTCCCCAAAACACCCACCCAAAACTCCCCCGAGACAATGTCCCCAAAACCCCCCGAGACAATGTCCCCAAAACCCCCCCGAGACAATGTCCCCAAAAGCCCCCCCCAAAACCCCCCCGAGAAAATGTCCCCAAAAACCCCCCCCAAAAAACCCCCGAGACAATGTCCCCAAAACCCCCCCGAGACAATGTCCCCAAAACCCCCTCAAAACACCCCCGAGACAATGTCCCCAAAAACCCCCGGGACAATGTCCCCAAAACCACTCCGAGACAATGTCCCAAAAAACCCCCCCGAGACAACGTCCCCAAAACGCCCCCGAGACAATGTCCCCAAAACCCCCCCGAGGCAATGTCCCCAAAACCCCCACCCCCAAAACCCCCCGAGACAATGTTCCCAAAACCCCCCCCGCGACAATGTCCCCAAAACCCCCCACGAGACAATGTCCCCAAAACACCCCCCCAAAAACCCCCGGAGCCAACGTCCCCAAAACCCCCCCCGAGACAATGTCCCCAAAAGCCCCCCGAGACAATGTCCCCAAAATCCCCACCCCCAAAACCCGCCGAGACAATGTTCCCAAAACCCCCCCGAGACAATGTCCCCAAAACCCCCCACAAGACAATGTCCCCAAAACACCCCCCAAAACACCCCTGAGACGATGTCCCCAAAACCCTCCGAGACAATGTCTCGAAAACCCCCCCGAGACAATGTCCCCAAAACACCCACCCAAAACACCCCCGAGACAATGTCCCCAAAACGCCCCCGAGACAAAGTCCCCAAAACCCCCCCGAGACAATGTCCCCAACCCCCCCCCCCAAAATCCCCCCCGAGACAATGTTCCCAAAACCCCCCCGAGAAAATGTCCCCAAAACCCGCCCCAAAAACCCCCCGAGACAATGTCCCCAAAACCCCCCCCAAGACAATGTCCCCAAACACCCCCCCCCAAAACACCCCCGAGACAATGTTCCAAAAACCCCCCGGGACAATGTCCTCAAAACCCCCCTGAGACAATGTCACCAAAACCCCCCCGAGACAATGTCCTCAAAACCCCCCCGAGACAATGTCCCCAAAACACCCATCCTAAACTCCCCAGAGACAATGTCCCCCAAAACCCCCCGGAGACAATGTCCCCAAAACCCCCCCGAGACAACGTTCCCAAAACCCCCCCCGAGACAATGTCCCCAAAACCCCCCGAGACAATGTCCCCAAAACACCCACCCAAAACTCCCCCGAGACAATGTCCCCAAAACCCCCCCGAGACAATATCCCCAAAACCCCCCCCGAGACAACGTCCCCAAAACCCCCCCCGAGACAATGTCCCCAAAACCCCCCCCGAGACAATGTCCCCAAAAACCCCACCCCCAAAACCCCCTAGACAATGTTCCCAAAACCCCCCACAAGACAATGTCCCCAAAACAACCCCCCCAAAACACCCCCGAGACGATGTCCCCAAAAGCCTCCCGAGACAATGTCCCCAAACCCCCCCCGAGAAAATGTCCCCAAAACCCCCCCCCCAAAAACCCCCCGAGACAATGTCCCCAAAACCCCCTTCCGATACAATGTCCCCAAAACCCCCCTCAAAACACCCCCGAGACAATGTCCCCAAAAACCCCCGGGACAATGTCCCCAAAACCCCCCGAGACAATGTCCCAAAAAACCCCCCCGAGACAACGTCCCCGAAACGCCCCCGAGACAATGTACCCAAAACCCCCCCGAGACAATGTCCCCAAAACCCCCACCCCCCAAAACCCCCCGAGACAATGTTCCCAAAACGCCCCCGCGACAATGTCCCCAAAAACCCCCACGAGACAATGTCCCCAAAACACCCCCCAAAACAACCCCGAGACAATGTCCCCAAAACCCCTCCGAGCAATGTCCTCAAAACCCCGCCGAGACAATGTCCCCAAAACACCCACCCAAAACTCCCCCGAGACAATGTCCCCCAAAACCCCCCCAAGACAATGTCCCGAAAACCCCTCCGAGACAACGTCCCCAAAAGCCCCCCGAGACAATATCCCCAAAAACCCCCCAAGACAATGTCCCCAAAACCCCCACCCCCAAACCCCCCCGAGACAATGTCCCCAAAACACCCCCCCAAAACACCCCCGAGACAATGTCCCCAAAACCCCCCCGAGACAATGTCCTCAAAACCCCCCCGAGAAAATGTCCCCAAAAACCCCCCGAGACAATGTCCCCAAAACCCCCCCGAGACAACGGCCCCTAAACCCCCCCCCAAAACACCCCCGAGACAATGTCCCCAAAACCCCCCCGAGACAATGTCCTCAAAACCCCCCGAGACAATGTCCCCAAAACCCCCACCCCCAAAAACCCCCGAGACAATGTTCCCAAAACCCCCCCGCGACAATGTCCCCAAAACCCCCCACGAGACAATGTCCCCAAAACAGCCCCCCAAAACACCCCCGAGACAATGTCCCCAAAACCCCCCCGAGACAATGTCCTCAAAACCCCCCCGAGACAATGTCCCCAAAACACCCACCCAAAACTCCCCCGAGACAATGTCCCCAAAACCCCCCCGAGACAATGTCCCCAAAACCCCCCCGAGACAACGTCCCCAAAACCCCCCCGAGACAATGTCCCCAAAACCCCCCCCGAGACAATGTCCCCAAAACCCCCACCCCCAAAACCCCCCGAGACAATGTTCCCAAAACCCCCCCGAGACAATGTCCCCAAAACCCCCCACGAGACAATGTCCCCAAAACACTCCCACAAAACACGCCCGAGAAGATGCGCCCAAAACCCTCCCGAGACAATGTCTCCAAAACCCACCCGAGACAATGTCCCCAAAACACCCACGCAAAACTCCCCCGAGACAATGTCCCCAAAACCCCCCGGAGACAATGTCCCCAAAACCCCCCCGAGACAATGTCCCCAAAATCCCCCCCAAACCCCCCCCGAGACATTGTTCCCAGAACCCCTTCGAGACAATGTCCCCAAAACCCCCCCGAGACAATGTCCCCAAACCACCCCCCCCAAATCCCCACCGAGACAATGTTCCCAAAAGCCCTCCGAGACAATGTCCCCAAACCCCCCCGCCAAAAACCGCCCGAGACTATCTCCCCAAAACCCCCCCCCCGAGACAATGTCCCCAAATCCCCCCCCAAAACACCCCCGAGACAATGTCCCCAAAAACCCCCGGGACAATGTCCCCAAAACCCCCCCCGAGACAATGTCCCCAAAACCCCCCCGAGACAACGTCCCCAAAACCCCCACCCCCAAAACCCCCCGAGACAATGATCCCAAAACCCCACCGAGACAATGTCCCCAAATCCCCCCCCCAAAACACCCCCGAGACAATGTCCCCAAAAACCCCCGGGACAATGTCCCCAAAACCCCCCCGAGACAATGTCCCCAAAAACCCCCCGAGACAATGTCCCCAAAACCCCCACCCCCAAAACCCCCCGAGACAATGATCCCAAAACCCCACCGCGACAATGTCCCCAAAACCCCCCACGAGACAATGTCCCCAAAACACCCCTCCCAAAACACCCCCGAGACAATGTCCCCAAAACCCCCCCGAGACAATGTCTCCAAAACCCCCCTGAGACAATGTCCCCAAAACACCCACCCAAAACTCCCCCGAGAAAATGTCCCCAAAATCCCCCGAGACAATGTCCCCAAAACCCCCCCGAGACACTGTCCCCAAAAGACCCCCGCAAAACACCCCCGAGACAATGTCCCCAAAACCCCCCGAAACAATGTCCACAAAACCCCCCCGAGACAATGTCCGCAATATCCCCCCCCCAAAACCCCAGCGAGACAATGTCCCCAAAACACCCCCGAGACAACGTCCACAAAACCCTCCCGAGACAATGTCCCCAAACACCCCCCCCCAAAACCCCCCCGAGACAATGTCCCCAAAACGCCCCCCGAGACAATGTCGCCAAAACCCCCCCCGAGACACTGTCACAAAATCCCCCCCCAAACCCCCCCGAGACATTGTCCCCAGAACCCCTTCGAGACAATGTCGCCAAAACCCCCCCGAGACAATGTCCCCAAAACCCCCCCCAAATCCCCCCCGAGACAATGTTCCCAAAACCCCCCTGAGACAATGTCCCCAACCCCCCCCCCCAAAACACCCCCGAGACAATGTCCCCAAAAACCCCCGGGACAATGTCCCCAAAACCCCCCCCGAGACAATGTCCCAAAAATCCCCCCGAGACAACGTCCCCATAACGCCCCCCGAAACAATGTCCCCAAAACCCCCCCCGAGACAATGTCTCCAAAACCCCCCACCCCCAAAACCCCCCAAGACAATGTCCCCAAAACCCCCCACGAGACAATGTCCCCAAAACACCCCCCCAAAACACACCCGAGACAATGTCCAAAAAACCCCCCCGAGACAATGTCCTCAAAACCCCCCCCGAGACAATGTCCCCAAAACACCCAACCAAAACTCCCCCGAGACAATGTCCCCAAAATAACCCCCCCGAGACAATGTCCCCAAAACCCCCCCGAGACAACGTCCCCAAAACCCCCCCGAGACAATGTCCCCAAAACCCCCCCGAGACAATGTCCCCAAAAACACCACCCCCAAAACCCCCGAGACAATGTTCCCAAAACCCCCCACAATACAATGTCCCCAAAACAACCCCCAAAACACCCCCGAGACGATGTCCCCAAAACCCTCCCGAGACAATGTCTCCAAAACCCCCCCGAGACAATGTCCCCAAAACACCCACCCAAAACTCCCCCGAGACAATGTCCCCAAAACCCCCCGAGACAATGTCCCCAAAACCCCCCCGAGACAATGTCCCCAAAAGCCCCCCCCAAAACCCCCCCGAGACAATGTCCCCAAAACCCCCCCCAAAAAACCCACCGAGACAATGTCCCCAAAACCCCCCCTAGACAATGTCCCCAAAACCCCCCTCAAAAAACCCCCGAGACAATGTCCCCAAAAAACCCGGGACAATGTCCCCAAAACCCCCCCGAGACAATGTCCCCAAAACCCCCCTCAAAACACCGCCGAGACAATGTCCCCAAAAATCCCCGGGACAATGTCCCCAAAACCCCCGCGAGACAATGTCCCCAAAATCCCCCCCCAAACCCCCCCGAGACATTGTTCCCAGAACCCCTTCGAGACAATGTCCCCAAAACCCCCCCGAGACAATGTCCCCAAACCACCCCCCCAAATCCCCACCGAGACAATGTTCCCAAAAGCCCTCCGAGACAATGTCCCCAAACCCCCCCGCCAAAAACCGCCCGAGACTATCTCCCCAAAACCCCCCCCCCGAGACAATGTCCCCAAATCCCCCCCCAAAACACCCCCGAGACAATGTCCCCAAAAACCCCCGGGACAATGTCCCCAAAACCCCCCCGAGACAATGTCCCCAAAACCCCCCCGAGACAACGTCCCCAAAACCCCCACCCCCAAAACCCCCCGAGACAATGATCCCAAAACCCCCACCGAGACAATGTCCCCAAATCCCCCCCCAAAACACCCCCGAGACAATGTCCCCAAAAACCCCCGGGACAATGTCCCCAAAACCCCCCCGAGACAATGTCCCCAAAAACCCCCCGAGACAATGTCCCCAAAACCCCCACCCCCAAAACCCCCCGAGACAATGATCCCAAAACCCCACCGCGACAATGTCCCCAAAACCCCCCACGAGACAATGTCCCCAAAACACCCCCCCCAAAACACCCCCGAGACAATGTCCCCAAAACCCCCCCGAGACAATGTCTCCAAAACCCCCCTGAGACAATGTCCCCAAAACACCCACCCAAAACTCCCCCGAGAAAATGTCCCCAAAATCCCCCGAGACAATGTCCCCAAAACCCCCCCGAGACACTGTCCCCAAAAGACCCCCCCAAAACACCCCCGAGACAATGTCCCCAAAACCCCCCGAAACAATGTCCACAAAACCCCCCCGAGACAATGTCGGCAATATCCCCCCCC
>JANJGN010004889.1:0-29005 GCA_026770705.1 Isurus oxyrinchus
TCCCTCTCTCCCCTCCGGCACTTCCACACTCCCTCTCTCCCCTCCTGCACTTCCACACTCCCCTCTCTCCCCTCCCAGCACTTCCACACTCCCTCTCTCCCTCCTGCACTTCCACACTCCCTCTCTCCCTCCTGCACTTCCACACTCCCTCTCTCCCCTCCTGCACTTCCACACTCCTCTCTCCCCTCCTGCACTTCCACACTCTCTCCCTCCCCTCCTGGACTTCCACACTCCCTCTCTCCCTCCCCTCCTGCACTTCCACACTCCCTCTCTCCCTCCTGCACTTCCACACTCCCTCTCTCCCCTCCTGCACTTCCACACTCCCTCTCTCCCCTCCTACACTTCCACACTCCCTCTCTCCCCTCCTGCACTTCCACACTCCCTCTCTCCCCTCCTGCACTTCCACACTCCCTCTCTCCCCTCCTGCACTTCCACACTCCCTCTCTCCCCTCCTGCACTTCCACACTCCCTCTCTCCCCTCCTGCACTTCCACACTCCCTCTCTCCCCTCCTGCACTTCCACACTCCCTCTCTCCCTCCCCTCCTGCACTTCCACACTCCCTCTCTCCCCTCCTGCACTTCCACACTCCCTCTCTCCCCTCCTGCACTTCCACACTCCCTCTCTCCCTCCTGCACTTCCACACTCCCTCTCTCCCTCCTGCACTTCCACACTCCCTCTCTCCCTCCTGCACTTCCACACTCCCTCTCTCCTCCCCTCCTGCACTTCCACACTCCCTCTCTCCCCTCCTGCACTTCCACACTCCCTGCTCCCTCCCCTGCTGCACTTCCACACTCCCTCTCTCCCCTCCTGCACTTCCACACTCCCTCTCTCCTCCCCTCCTGCACTTCCACACTCCCTCTCTCCCCTCCTGCACTTCCACATTCCCTCTCTCCCCTCCTGCACTTCCACACTCCCTCTCTCCCTCCTGCACTTCCACACTCCCTCTCTCCCCTCCTGCACTTCCACACTCCCTCTCTCCCTCCCCTCCTGCACTTCCACACTCCCTCTCTCCCCTCCTCCGCACTTCCACACTCCCTCTCTCCCCCTCCTGCACTTCCACACTCCCTCTCTCCCCTCCTGCACTTCCACACTCCCTCTCTCCCCTCCTGCACTTCCACACTCCCTCTCTCCCTCCCCTGCACTTCCACACTCCCTCTCTCCCCTCCTGCACTTCCACACTCCCTCTCTCCCCTCCTGCACTTCCACACTCCCTCTCTCCCCCTCCTGCACTTCCACACTCCCTCTCTCCCTCCTGCACTTCCACACTCCCTCTCTCCCTCCTGCACTTCCACACTCCCTCCCTCCCCTCCTGCACTTCCACACTCCCTCTCTCCCTCCCCTCCTGCACTTCCACACTCCCTCTCTCCCTCCTGCACTTCCACACTCCCTCTCTCCCCTCCTGCACTTCCACACTCCCTCTCTCCCTCCCCTCCTGCACTTCCACACTCCCTCTCTCCCTCCCCTCCTGCACTTCCACACTCCCTCTCTCCCTCCCCTCCTGCACTTCCACACTCCCTCCCTCCCCTCCTGCACTTCCACACTCCCTCTCTCCCCTCCTGCACTTCCACCTTCCCTCTCTCCCTCCTGCACTTCCACACTCCCTCTCTCCCTCCTGCACTTCCACACTCCCTCTCTCCCCTCCTGCCCTCCCCTCCTGCACTTCCACACTCCCTCCCTCCCCTCCTGCACTTCCACACTCCCCTCTCTCCCCTCCTGCACTTCCACAATCCCTCACTCCCCCTCCTGCACTTCCACAATCCCTCTCTCCCTCCCCTCCTGCACTTCCACACTCCCTCTCTCCCTCCTGCACTTCCACACTCCCTCTCTCCCCTCCTGCACTTCCACACTCCCTCTCTCCCCTCCTGCACTTCCACACTCCCTCTCTCCCTCCTGCACTTCCACACTCCCTCTCTCCCCCTCCTGCACTTCCACACTCCCTCCCTCCCCTCCTGCACTTCCACACTCCCTCTCTCCCTCCCCTCCTGCACTTCCACACTCGCACTCTCCCTCCTGCACTTCCACACTCCCTCTCTCCCCTCCTGCACTTCCACACTCCCACTCTCCCTCCTGCACTTCCACATTCCCTCTCTCCCTCCTGCACTTCCACACTCCCCTCTCTCCCCTCCTGCACTTCCACACTCCCTCTCTCCCTCCCCTCCTGCACTTCCACACTCCCTCTCTCCCCTCCTGCACTTCCACACTCCCTCTCTCCCCTCCTGCACTTCCACACTCCCTCTCTCCCCCTCCTGCACTTCCACACTCCCTCTCTCCCCTCCTGCACTTCTACACTCTCTCTCTCCCTCCTGCACTTCCACACTCCCTCTCTCCCTCCTGCACTTCCACACTCCCTCTCTCCCCTCCTGCACTTCCACACTCCCTCTCACTCCTCCTGCACTTCCACACTCCCTATCTCCCTCCTTCACTTCCACACTCCCCTCCTCTCCCTCCTGCACTTCCACACTCCCTGTCTCCCTCCCTCCTGCACTTCCACACTCCCTCTCTCCCCTCCTGCACTTCCACACTCCCTCTCTCCCCTCCTGCACTTCCACACTCCCTCTCTCCCCTCCTGCACTTCCACACTCCCTCTCTCCCCTCCTGCACTTCCCACACTCCCTCTCTCCCCTCCTGCACTTCCACACTCCCTCTCTCCCTCCCCTCCTGCACTTCCACACTCCCTCTCTCCCCTCCTGGACTTCCACACTCCCTCTCTCCCTCCTGCACTTCCACACTCCCTCTCTCCCCTCCTGCACTTCCACACTCCCTCTCTCCCCTCCTGCACTTCCACACTCCCTCTCTCCCCCTCCTGCACTTCCACACTCCCCTCTCTCCCCTCCTGCACTTCCACACTCCCTCTCTCCCCTCCCTGCACTTCCACACTCCCTCTCTCCCTCCTGCACTTCCACACTCCCCTCTCTCCCCCTCCTGAACTTCCACACTCCCTCTCTCCCCTCCTGCACTTCCACACTCCCCTCTCTCCCCCCTCCTGCACTTCCACACTCCCTCTCTCCCCTCCTGCACTTCCACACTCCCTCTCTCCCCTCCTGCACTTCCACACTCCCTCTCTCCCTCCCCACCTGCACTTCCACACTCCCTCTCTCCCTTCCTGCACTTCCACACTCCCTCTCTCCCTCCTGCACTTCCACACTCCCTCCCCTCTCTCCCCTCCTGCACTTCCACACTCCCTCTCTCCCCCTCCTACACTTCCACACTCCCTCTCTCCCCTCCTGCACTTCCACACTCCCTCTCTCCCCTCCTGCACTTCCACACTCCCTCTCTCCCTTCCTGCACTTCCACACTCCCTCTCTCCCCTCCTGCACTTCCACACTCCCTCTCTCCCCTCCTGCACTTCCACACTCCCTCTCTCCCTCCCCTCCTGCACTTCCACACTCCCTCTCTCCCTCCTGCACTTCCACACTCCCTCTCTCCCCTCCTGCACTTCCACACTCCCTCTCTCCCCTCCTGCACTTCCACACTCCCTCTCTCCCCTCCTGCACTTCCACACTCCCTGTCTCCCCTCCTGCACTTCCACACTCCCTCTCTCCCTCCTGCACTTCCACACTCCCTCTCTCCCCTCCTGCACTTCCACACTCCCTCTCTCCCCTCCTGCACTTCCACACTCCCCTCTCTCCCCTCCTGCACTTCCACACTCCCTCTCTCCCCTCCTGCACTTCCACACTCCCTCTCTCCCCTCCTGCACTTCCACACTCCCTCTCTCCCTCCTGCACTTCCACACTCTCTCTCTCCCTCCTGCACTTCCACACTCCCTCTCTCCCCTCCTGCACTTCCACACTCCCTCTCTCCCTCCAGCACTTCCACACTCCCTCTCTCCCTCCTGCACTTCCACACTCCCTCTCTCCCCTCCTGCACTTCCTCACTCCCTCTCTCCCCTCCTGCACTTCCACACTCCCCTCTCTCCCCTCCTGCACTTCCACACTCCCTCTCTCCCTCCCCTCCTGCACTTCCACACTCCCTCTCTCCCCTCCTGCACTTCCACACTCCCTCTCTCCCCTCCTGCACTTCCACACTCCCTCTCTCCCCTCCTGCACTTCCACACTCCCTCTCTCCCTCCCCCTCCTGCACTTCCACACTCCCTGTCTCCCCTCCTGCACTTCCACACTCCCTCTCTCCCCTCCTGCACTTCCACACTCCCTCTCTCCACACCTGCACTTCCACACTCCCTCTCTCCCCCTCCTTCACTTCCACACTCCCTCTCTCCCCTCCTGCACTTCCACACTCCCTCTCTCCCTCCCTCCTGCACTTCCACACTCCCTCTCTCCCCCTCCTGCACTTCCACACTCCCTCTCTCCCTCCCTCCTGCACTTCCACACTCCCTCTCTCCCTCCTGCACTTCCACACCTCCCTCTCTCCCCTCCTGCACTTCCACACTCCCTCTCTCCCTCCTGCACTTCCACACTCCCTCTCTCCCCTCCTGCACTTCCACACTCCCTCTCTCCCTCCCTCCTGCACTTCCACACTCCCTCTCTCCCTCCTGCACTTCCACACTTCCTCTCTCCCCTCCTGCACTTCCTTACTCCCTCTCTCCCCCTCCTGCACTTCCACACTCCCTCTCTCCCTCCCCTCCTGCACTTCCACACTCCCTCCCTCCCTCCTGCACTTCCACACTCCCTCTCTCCCCTCCTGCACTTCCACACTCCCTCTCTCCCTCCCCTCCTGCACTTCCACACTCCCTCTCTCCCTCCTGCACTTCCACACTCCCTCTCTCCCCTCCTGCACTTCCACACTCCCTCTCTCCCTCCCTCCTGCACTTCCACACTCCCTCTCTCCCCCTCCTGCACTTCCACACTCCCTCTCTCCCCCTCCTGCACTTCCACACTCCCTCTCTCCCCTCCTGCACTTCCACACTCCCTCTCTCCCCCTCCTGCACTTCCCACACTCCCTCTCTCCCCTCCTGCACTTCCACACTCCCTCTCTCCCCTCCTGCACTTCCACACTCCCTCTCTCCCCTCCTGCACTTCCACACTCCCTCTCTCCCCCTCCTGCACTTCCACACTCCCTCTCTCCCCTCCTGCACTTCCACACTCCCTCTCTCCGCTCCTGCACTTCCACACTCCCTCTCTACCTCCCCTCCTGCACTTCCACACTCCCTCTCTCCCCTCCTGCACTTCCACACTCCCTCCCTCCCCTCCTGCACGTCCACACTCCCTCTCTCCCCTCCTGCACTTCCACACTCCCTCTCTCCCCTCCTGCACTTCCACACTCCCTCTCTCCCCTCCTGCACTTCCACACTCCCTCTCTCCCTCCTGCACTTCCACACTCCCTCTCTCGCTCCTGCACTTCCACACTCCCTCTCTCCCTCCCCTCCTGCACTTCCACACTCCCTCTCTCCCTCCTGCACTTCCACACTCCCCTCTCTCCCTCCCCTCCTGCACTTCCACACTCCCTCTCTCCCTCCTGCACTTCCACACTCCCTCTCTCCCTCCTACACTTCCACACTCCCTCTCTCCCTCCCCTCCTGCACTTCCACACTCCCTCTCTCCCCTCCTGCACTTCCACACTCCCTCTCTCCCTCCCCTCCTGCACTTCCACACTCCCTCTCTCCCCTCCTGCACTTCCACACTCCCTCTCTCCCTCCCCTCCTGCACTTCCACACTCCCTCTCTCCCTCCTGCACTTCCACACTCCCCTCTCTCCCTCCCCTCCTGAACTTCCACACTCCCTCTCTCCCTCCTGCACTTCCACACTCCCTCTCTCCCTCCTACACTTCCACACTCCCTCTCTCCCTCCCCTCCTGCACTTCCACACTCCCTCTCTCCCCTCCTGCACTTCCACACTCCCTCTCTCCCTCCCCTCCTGCACTTCCACACTCCCTCTCTCCCTCCTGCACTTCCACACTCCCTCCCTCCCCTCCTGCACTTCCACACTCCCTCTCTCCCCTCCTGCACTTCCACACTCCCTCTCTCCCCTCCTGCACTTCCACACTCCCTCTCTCCCCTCCTGCACTTCCACACTCCCTCTCTCCCTCCTGCACTTCCACACTCCCTCTCTCCCTCACCTCCTGCACTTCCACACTCCCTCTCTCCCTCCTGCACTTCCACACTCCCTCTCTCCTCCCCCCTCCTGCACTTCCACACTCCCTCTCTCCCTCCTGGACTTCCACACTCCCTCTCTCCCTCCTGCACTTCCACACTCCCTCTCTCCCCTCCTGCACTTCCACACTCCCTCTCTCCCCTCCTGCACTTCCACACTCCCTCTCTCCCCTCCTGCACTTCCACACTCCCTCTCTCCCCCTCCTGCACTTCCACACTCCCTCTCTCCCCTCCTGCACTTCCACACTCCCTCTCTCCCTCCTGCACTTCCACACTCCCTCTCTCCCCTGCTGCACTTCCACACTCCCTCTCTCCCCTCCTGCACTTCCACACTCCCTCTCTCCCCTCCTGCACTTCCACACTCCCTCTCTCCCCTCCTGCACTTCCACACTCCCTCTCTCCCCTCCGACACTTCCACACTCCCTCTCTCCCCTCCTGCACTTCCACACTCCCTCTCTCCCTCCTGCACTTCCACACTCCCTCTCTCCCCTCCTGCACTTCCACAGTCCCTCTCTCCCTCCCCACCTGCACTTCCACACTCCCTCTCTCCCTTCCTGCACTTCCACACTCCCTCTCTCCCTCCTGCACTTCCACACTCCCTCCCTCTCTCTCCCTCCTGCACTTCCACACTCCCTCTCTCCCTCCTGCACTTCCACACTCCCTCTCTCCCCCTCCTGCACTTCCACACTCCCTCTCTCCCCTCCTGCACTTCCACACTCCCTCTCTCCCTCCTGCACTTCCACACTCCCTCTCTCCCCTCCTGCACTTCCACACTCCCTCTCTCCCCTCCTGCACTTCCACACTCCCTCTCTCCCCTCCTGCACTTCCACACTCCCTCTCTCCCTCCTGCACTTCCACACTCTCTCTCTCCCTCCTGCACTTCCACACTCCCTCTCTCCCCTCCTGCACTTCCACACTCCCTCTCTCCCTCCTGCACTTCCACACTCCCTCTCTCCCTCCTGCACTTCCACACTCCCTCTCTCCCCCTCCTGCTCTTCCTCACTCCCTCTCTCCCCTCCTGCACTTCCACACTCCCTCTCTCCCCTCCTGCACTTCCACACTCCCTCTCTCCCTCCCCTCCTGCACTTCCACACTCCCTCTCTCACCTCCTGCACTTCCACACTCCCTCTCTCCCCTCCTGCACTTCCACACTCCCTCTCTCCCTCCCCCTCCTGCACTTCCACACTCCCTCTCTCCCCCTCCTCACTTCCACACTCCCTCTCTCCCCCTCCTGCACTTCCACACTCCCTCTCTCCCCCTCCTGCACTTCCACACTCCCTCTCTCCCCTCCTGCACTTCCACACTTTTTCTCTCCCCTCCTTCACTTCCACACTCCCTCTCTCCCCTCCTGCACTTCCACACTCCCTCTCTCCCTCCCTCCTGCACTTCCACACTCCCTCTCTCCCCTCCTGCACTTCCACACTCCCTCTCTCCCCTCCTGCACTTCCACACTCCCTCCCCTCCCTCCTGCACTTCCACACTCCCTCTCTCCCTCCTGCACTTCCACACTCCCTCTCTCCCCTCCTGCACTTCCACACTCCCTCTCTCCCTCCCTCCTGCACTTCCACACTCCCTCTCTCCCTCCTGCAATTCCACACTCCCTCTCTCCCCTCCTGCACTTCCACACTCCCCTCTCTCCCTCCTGCACTTCCACACTCCCTCTCTCCCCTCCTGCACTTCCACACTCCCTCTCTCCCCTCCTGCACTTCCACACTCCCTCTCTCCCCTCCTGCACTTCCACACTCCCTCTCTCCCTCCTGCACTTCCACACTCCCTCTCTCCCCTCCTGCACTTCCACACTCCCTCTCTCCCTCCCCTCCTGCACTTCCACACTCCCTCTCTCCCCTCCTGCACTTCCACACTCCCACTCTCCCTCCCCTCCTGCACTTCCACACTCCCTCTCTCCCCTCCTGCACTTCCACACTCCCTCTCTCCCTCCCCTCCTGCACTTCCACACTCCCTCCCTCCCCTCCTGCACTTCCACACTCCCTCTCTCCCCTCCTGCACTTCCACACTCCCTCTCTCCCCTCCTGCACTTCCACACTCCCTCTCTCCCCTCCTGCACTTCCACACTCCCTCTCTCCCTCCTGCACTTCCACACTCCCTCTCTCCCCTCCTGCATTTCCACACTCCCTCTCTCCCCTCCTGCACTTCCACACTCCCTCTGTCCCCTCCTGCACTTCCACACCCCCTCTCTCCCCTCCTGCACTTCCACACTCCCTCTCTCCCCTCCTGCACTTCCACACTCCCTCTCTCCCTCCTGCACTTCCACACTCCCTCTCTCCCCTCCTGCACTTCCACACTCCCTCTCTCCCCTCCTGCACTTCCACACTCCCTCTCTCCCCTCCTGCACTACTTCCACACTCCCTCTCTCCCCCTCCTGCACTTCCACACTCCCTCTCTCCCCTCCTGTACTTCCACACTCCCTCTCTCCCCTCCTGCACTTCCACACTCCCTCTCTCCCCTCCTGCACTTCCACACTCCCTCTCTCCCCTCCTGCACTTCCACACTCCCTCTCTCCCTCCCCTCCTGCACTTCCACACTCCCTCTCTCCCTCCTGCACTTCCACACTCCCTCTCTCCCTCCTGCACTTCCACACTCCCTCTCTCCCTCCCTCCTGCACTTCCACACTCCCTCTCTCCCTCCTGCACTTCCACACTCCCGCTCTCCCTCCTGCACTTCCACACTCCCTCTCTCCCCTCCTGCACTTCCACACTCCCTCTCTCCCCTCCTGCACTTCCACACTCCCTCTCTCCCCTCCTGCACTTCCACACTCCCTCTCTCCCCTCCTGCACTTCCACACTCCCTCTCTCCCCTCCTGCACTTCCACACTCCCTCTCTCCCCTCCTGCACTTCCACACTCCCTCTCTCCCTCCTGCACTTCCACACTCCCTCCCTCCCCTCCTGCACTTCCACACTCCCTCTCTCCCCTCCTGCACTTCCACACTCCCTCTCTCCCCTCCTGCACTTCCACACTCCCTCTCTCCCCTCCTGCACTTCCACACTCCCTCCCTCCCTCCTGCACTTCCACACTCCCTCTCTCCCCTCCTGCACTTCCACACTCCCTCTCTCCCCTCCTGCACTTCCACACTCACTCTCTTCCTCCTGCACTTCCACACTCCCTCTCTCTCTCCCCTCCTGCACTTCCACACTCCCTCTCTCCCCTCCTGCACTTCCACACTCCCTCTCTCCCCTCCTGCACTTCCACACTCCCTCTCTCCCTCCTGCACTTCCACACTCCCTCTCTCCCTCCTGCACTTCCACACTCCCTCTCTCCCTCCTGCACTTCCACACTCTCTCTCTCCCCTCCTACACTTCCACACTCCCTCTCTCCCCTCCTGCACTTCCACACTCCCTCTCTCTCTCCCTCCTGCACTTCCACACTCCCTCTCTCCCCTGCTGCACTTCCACACTCCCTCTCTCTCTCCCTCCTGCACTTCCACACTCCCTCTCTCCCCTCCTGCACTTCCACACTCCCTCTCTCCCCTCCTGCACTTCCACACTCCCTCTCTCCCCTCCTGCACTTCCACACTCCCTCTCTCCCTCCTGCACTTCCACACTCCCTCCCTCCCCTCCTGCACTTCCACACTCCCTCTCTCCCCTCCTGCACTTCCACACTCCCTCTCTCCCTCCTGCACTTCCACACTCCCTCTCTCCCTCCTGCACTTCCACACTCCCTCTCTCCCTCACCTCCTGCACTTCCACACTCCCTCTCTCCCCTCCTGCACTTCCACACTCCCTCTCTACCCTCCTGCACTTCCACACTCCCTCTCTCCCCTCCTGCACTTCCACACTCCCTCTCTCCCCTCCTGCACTTCCACACTCCCTCTCTCCCTCCTGCACTTCCACACTCCGTCTCTCCCCTCCTGCACTTCCACACTCCCTCCCTCCACTCCTGCACTTCCACACTCCCTCTCTCCCTCCTGCACTTCCACACTCCCTCTCTCCCCTCCTGCACTTCCACACTCCCTCTCTCCCCTCCTGCACTTCCACACTCCCTCTCTCCCCTCCTGCACTTCCACACTCCCTCTCTCCCCTCCTGCACTTCCACACTCCCTCTCTCCCTCCCCTCCTGCACTTCCACACTCCCTCTCTCCCTCCTGCACTTCCACACTCCCTCTCTCCCTCCTGCACTTCCACACTCCCTCTCTCCCCTCCTGCACTTCCACACTCCCTCTCTCCCTCCTGCACTTCCACACTCCCTCTCTCCCCTCCTGCACTTCCACACTCCCTCTCTCCCCTCCTGCACTTCCACACTCCCTCTCTCCCTCCTGCACTTCCACACTCCCTCTCTCCCCTCCTGCACTTCCACACTCCCTCTCTCCCCTCCTGCACTTCCACACTCCCTCTCTCCCCTCCTGCACTTACACACTCCCTCTCTCCCTCCTGCGCTTCCACACTCCCTCTCTCCCCTCCTGCACTTCCACACTCCCTCTCTCCCCTCCTGCACTTCCACACTCCCTCTCTCCCCTCCTGCACTTACACACTCCCTCTCTCCCTCCCCTCCTGCACTTCCACACTCACTCTCTTCCTCCTGCACTTCCACACTCCCTCTCTCTCTCCCCTCCTGCACTTCCGCACTCCCTCTCTCCCCTCCTGCACTTCCACACTCCCTCTCTCCCCTCCTGCACTTCCACACTCCCTCTCTCCCTCCTGCACTTCCACACTCCCTCTCTCCCTCCTGCACTTCCACACTCCCTCTCTCCCTCCTGCACTTCCACACTCTCTCTCTCCCCTCCTGCACTTCCACACTCCCTCTCTCCCCTCCTGCACTTCCACACTCCCTCTCTCTCTCCCTCCTGCACTTCCACACTCCCTCTCTCCCCTCCTGCACTTCCACACTCCCTCTCTCTCTCCCTCCTGCACTTCCACACTCCCTCTCTCCCCTCCTGCACTTCCACACTCCCTCTCTCCCCTCCTGCACTTCCACACTCCCTCTCTCCCCTCCTGCACTTCCACACTCCCTCTCTCCCTCCTGCACTTCCACACTCCCTCCCTCCCCTCCTGCACTTCCACACTCCCTCTCTCCCCTCCTGCACTTCCACACTCCCTCTCTCCCTCCTGCACTTCCACACTCCCTCTCTCCCTCCTGCACTTCCACAATCCCTCTCTCCCTCCCCTCCTGCACTTCCACACTCCCTCTCTCCCCTCCTGCGCTTCCACACTCCCTCTCTCCCCTCCTGCACTTCCACACTCCCTCTCTCCCCTCCTGAACTTCCACACTCCCTCTCTCCCCTCCTGCACTTCCACACTCCCTCTCTCCCTCCTGCACTTCCACACTCCGTCTCTCCCCTCCTGCACTTCCACACTCCCTCCCTCCACTCCTGCACTTCCACACTCCCTCTCTCCCTCCTGCACTTCCACACTCCCTCTCTCCCCTCCTGCACTTCCACACTCCCTCTCTCCCCTCCTGCACTTCCACACTCCCTCTCTCCCCTCCTGCACTTCCACACTCCCTCTCTCCCCTCCTGCACTTCCACACTCCCTCTCTCCCTCCCCTCCTGCACTTCCACACTCCCTCTCTCCCTCCTGCACTTCCACACTCCCTCTCTCCCCTCCTGCACTTCCACACTCCCTCTCTCCCCTCCTGCACTTCCACACTCCCTCTCTCCCCTCCTGCACTTCCACACTCCCTCTCTCCCCTCCTGCACTTCTACACTCCCTCTCTCCATCCTGCACTTCCACACTTCCTCTCTCCCCTCCTGCACTTCCACACTCCCTCTCTCCCGTCCTGCACTTCCACACTCCCTCTCTCCCCTCCTGCACTTCCACACTCCCTCTCTCCCTCCTGCGCTTCCACACTCCCTCTCTCCCTCCTGCACTTCCCCACTCCCTCTCTCCCCTCCTGCACTTCCACACTCCCTCTCTCCCCCTCCTGCACTTCCACACTCCCTCTCTCCCCTCCTGCACTTCCACACTCCCTCTCTCCCTCCTGCACTTCCACACTCCCTCTCTCCCTCCTGCACTTCCACACTCTCTCTCTCCCCTCCTGCACTTCCACACTCCCTCTCTCCCCTCCTGCACTTCCACACTCCCTCTCTACCTCCTGCACTTCCACACTCCCTCTCTCCCTCCCCTCCTGCACTTCCACACTCCCTCTCTCCCCTCCTGCACTTCCACACTCCCTCTCTCCCTCCTGCACTTCCACACTCCCTCTCTCCCTCCCCTCCTGCACTTCCACACTCCCTCTCTCCCCTCCTGCACTTCCACACTCCCTCTCTCCCCTCCTGCACTTCCACACTCCCTCCCTCCCCTCCTGCACTTCCACACTCCCTCTCTCCCCTCCTGCACTTCCACACTCCCTCTCTCCCTCCTGCACTTCCACACTCCCTCTCTCCCCTCCTGCACTTCCACACTCCCTCTCTCCCTCCTGCACTTCCAAACTCCCTCTCTCCCCTCCTGCACTTCCACACTCCCTCTCTCCCCTCCTGCACTTCCACACTCCCTCTCTCCCTCCCCTCCTGCACTTCCACACTCCCTCTCTCCCCTCCTGCACTTCCACACTCCCTCTCTCCCTCCTGCACTTCCACACTCCCTCTCTCCCTCCTGCACTTCCACACTCCCTCTCTCCCCTCCTGCACTTCCACACTCCCTCTCTCCCTCCTGCACTTCCACACTCCCTCTCTCCCTCCTGCACTTGCCACACTCCCTCTCTCCCCTCCTGCACTTCCACACTCCCTCTCTCCCTCCTGCACTTCCACACTCCCTCTCTCCCTCCTGCACTTCCACACTCCCTCTCTCCCCTCCTGCACTTCCACACTCCCTCTCTCCCCTCCGGCACTTCCACACTCCCTCTCTCCCTCCTGCACTTCCACACTCCCTCTCTCCCCTCCTGCACTTCCACACTCCCTCACTCCCCTCCTGCACTTCCACACTCCCTCTCTCCCCTCCTGCACTTCCACACTCCCTCTCTCCCTCCTGCACTTCCACACTCCCTCTCTCCCCTCCTGCACTTCCACACTCCCTCTCTCCCCTCCTACACTTCCACACTCCCTCTCTCCCCTCCTGCACTTCCACACTCCCTCTCTCCCTCCTGCACTTCCACACTCCCTCTCTCCCCTCCTGCACTTCCACACTCCCTCCTGCACTTCCACACTCCCTCTCTCCCCTCCTGCACTTCCACACTCCCTCTCTCCCCTCCTGCACTTCCACACTCCCTCTCTCCCCTCCTGCACTTCCACACTCCCTCTCTCCCCTCCTGCACTTCCACACTCCCTCTCTCCCTCCTGCACTTCCACACTCCCTCTCTCCCCTCCTGCACTTCCACACTCCCTCTATCCCCTCCTGCACTTCCACACTCCCTCTCTCCCCTCCTGCACTTCCACACTCTCTCTCTCCCTCCTGCACTTCCACACTCCCTCTCTCCCTCCTGCACTTCCACATTCCCTCTCTCCCCTCCTGCACTTCCACACTCCCTCTCTCCGCTCCTGCACTTCCACACTCCCTCTCTCCCTCCTGCACTTCCACACTCCCTCTCTCCGCTCCTGCACTTCCACACTCCCTCTCTCCATCCTGCACTTCCACACTCCCTCTCTCCCCTCCTGCACTTCCACACTCCCTCTCTCCCTCCCCTCCTGCACTTCCACACTCCCTCTCTCCCTCCTGCACTTCCACACTCCCTCTCTCCCCTCCTGCACTTCCACACTCCCTCTCTCCCCTCCTGCACTTCCACACTCCCTCCCTCCCCTCCTGCACTTCCACACTCCCTCTCTCCCCTCCTGCACTTCCACACTCTCTCTCTCCCCTCCTGCACTTCCACACTCCCTCTCACCCCTCCTGCACTTCCACACTCCCTCTCTCCCCTCCTGCACTTCCACACTCCCTCTCTCCCTCTCCTCCTGCACTTCCACACTCCCTCTCTCTCCCTCCTGCACTTCCACACTCCCTCTCTCCCCTCCTGCACTTCCACACTCCCTCTCTCCCTCCTGCACTTCCACACTCCCTCCCTCCCCTCCTGCACTTCCACACTCCCTCTCTCCCCTCCTGCACTTCCACACTCCCTCCCTCCCCTCCTGCACTTCCACACTCCCTCTCTCCCTCCTGCACTTCCACACTCCCTCTCTCCCCTCCTGCACTTCCACACTCCCTCTCTCCCCTCCTGCACTTCCACACTCCCTCTCTCCCCTCCTGCACTTCCACACTCCCTCTCTCCCCTCCTGCACTTCCACACTCCCTCTCTCCCCTCCTGCACTTCCACACTCCCTCTCTCCCCTCCTGCACTTCCACACTCCCTCTCTCCCCTCCTGCACTTCCACACTCCCTCTCTCCCCTCCTGCACTTCCACAGTCCCTCCCTCCCCTCCTGCACTTCCACACTCCCTCTCTCCCTCCTGCACTTCCACACTCCCTCTCTCCCCTCCTGCACTTCCACACTCCCTCTCTCCCTCCTGCACTTCCACACTCCCTCTCTCCCTCCCCTCCTGCACTTCCACACTCCCTCTCTCACCTCCTGCACTTCCACACTCCCTCTCTCCCTCCTGCACTTCCACACTCCCTCTCTCCCCTCCTGCACTTCCACACTCCCTCTCTCCCCTCCTGCACTTCCACACTCCCTCTCTCCCCTCCTGCACTTCCACACTCCCTCACTCCCCTCCTGCACTTCCACACTCCCTCTCTCCCTCCTGCACTTCCACACTCCCTCTCTCCCCTCCTGCACTTCCACACTCCCTCCCTCCCTCCTGCACTTCCACACTCCCTCTCTCCCTCCCCTCCTGCACTTCCACACTCCCTCTCTCCCCTCCTGCACTTCCACAATCCCTCTCTCCCCTCCTGCACTTCCACACTCCCTCTCTCCCCTCCTGCACTTCCACACACCCTCTCTCCCTCCTGCACTTCCACACTCCCTCTCTCCCCTCCTGCTCTTCCACACTCCCTCTCTCCCTCCTGCACTTCCACACTCCCTCTCTCCCCTCCTGCACTTCCACACTCCCTCTCTCCCTCCTGCACTTCCACACTCCCTCTCTCCCCTCCTGCACTTCCACACTCCCTCTCTCCCCTCCTGCACTTCCACACTCCCTCTCTCCCTCCTGCACTTCCACACTCCCTCTCTCCCCTCCTGCACTTCCACACTCCCTCTCTCCCCTCCTGCACTTCCACACTCCCTCTCTCCCCTCCTGCACTTACACACTCCCTCTCTCCCTCCTGCGCTTCCACACTCCCTCATTCCCTCCTGCACTTCCACACTCCCTCTCTCCCCTCCTGCACTTCCACACTCCCTCTCTCCCCTCCTGCACTTACACACTCCCTCTCTCCCTCCCCTCCTGCACTTCCACACTCACTCTCTTCCTCCTGCACTTCCACACTCCCTCTCTCTCTCCCCTCCTGCACTTCCGCACTCCCTCTCTCCCCTCCTGCACTTCCACACTCCCTCTCTCCCCTCCTGCACTTCCACACTCCCTCTCTCCCTCCTGCACTTCCACACTCCCTCTCTCCCTCCTGCACTTCCACACTCCCTCTCTCCCTCCTGCACTTCCACACTCTCTCTCTCCCCTCCTGCACTTCCACACTCCCTCTCTCCCCTCCTGCACTTCCACACTCCCTCTCTCTCTCCCTCCTGCACTTCCACACTCCCTCTCTCCCCTCCTGCACTTCCACACTCCCTCTCTCTCTCCCTCCTGCACTTCCACACTCCCTCTCTCCCCTCCTGCACTTCCACACTCCCTCTCTCCCCTCCTGCACTTCCACACTCCCTCTCTCCCCTCCTGCACTTCCACACTCCCTCTCTCCCCTCCTGCACTTCCACACTCCCTCTCTCCCTCCTGCACTTCCACACTCCCTCCCTCCCCTCCTGCACTTCCACACTCCCTCTCTCCCCTCCTGCACTTCCACACTCCCTCTCTCCCTCCTGCACTTCCACACTCCCTCTCTCCCTCCTGCACTTCCACAATCCCTCTCTCCCTCCCCTCCTGCACTTCCACACTCCCTCTCTCCCCTCCTGCGCTTCCACACTCCCTCTCTCCCCTCCTGCACTTCCACACTCCCTCTCTCCCCTCCTGAACTTCCACACTCCCTCTCTCCCCTCCTGCACTTCCACACTCCCTCTCTCCCTCCTGCACTTCCACACTCCGTCTCTCCCCTCCTGCACTTCCACACTCCCTCCCTCCACTCCTGCACTTCCACACTCCCTCTCTCCCTCCTGCACTTCCACACTCCCTCTCTCCCCTCCTGCACTTCCACACTCCCTCTCTCCCCTCCTGCACTTCCACACTCCCTCTCTCCCCTCCTGCACTTCCACACTCCCTCTCTCCCCTCCTGCACTTCCACACTCCCTCTCTCCCTCCCCTCCTGCACTTCCACACTCCCTCTCTCCCTCCTGCACTTCCACACTCCCTCTCTCCCCTCCTGCACTTCCACACTCCCTCTCTCCCTCCTGCACTTCCACACTCCCTCTCTCCCCTCCTGCACTTCCACACTCCCTCTCTCCCCTCCTGCACTTCTACACTCCCTCTCTCCATCCTGCACTTCCACACTTCCTCTCTCCCCTCCTGCACTTCCACACTCCCTCTCTCCCGTCCTGCACTTCCACACTCCCTCTCTCCCCTCCTGCACTTCCACACTCCCTCTCTCCCTCCTGCGCTTCCACACTCCCTCTCTCCCTCCTGCACTTCCCCACACCCTCTCTCCCCTCCTGCACTTCCACACTCCCTCTCTCCCCTCCTGCACTTCCACACTCCCTCTCTCCCCTCCTGCACTTCCACACTCCCTCTCTCCCTCCTGCACTTCCACACTCCCTCTCTCCCTCCTGCACTTCCACACTCTCTCTCTCCCCTCCTGCACTTCCACACTCCCTCTCTCCCCTCCTGCACTTCCACACTCCTCCCCTCCTGCACTTCCACACTCCCTCTCTCCCCCTCCTGCACTTCCACACTCCCTCTCTCCCTCCTGCACTTCCACACTCCCTCTCTCCCTCCTGCACTTCCACACTCCCTCTCTCCCTCCTGCACTTCCACACTCCCTCTCTCCCCTCTGCACTTCCACACTCCCTCTCTCCCTCCTGCACTTCCACACTCCCTCTCTCCCCTCCTGCACTTCCACACTCCCTCTCTCCCCTCCTGCACTTCCACACTCCCTCTCTCCCTCCTGCACTTCCACACTCCCTCTCTCCCCTCCTGCACTTCCACACTCCCTCTCTCCCCTCCTGCACTTCCACACTCCCTCTCTCCCCTCCTGCACTTCCACACTCCCTCTCTCCCCTCCTGCACTTCCACACTCCCTCTCTCCCCTCCTGCACTTCCACACTCCCTCTCTCCCCTCCTGCACTTCCACACTCCCTCTCTCCCCTCCTGCACTTCCACACTCCCTCTCTCCCCTCCTGCACTTCCACACTCCCTCTCTCCCCTCCTGCACTTCCACACTCCCTCTCTCCTCCCCTCCTGCACTTCCACACTCCCTCTCTCCCCTCCTGCACTTCCACACTCCCTCTCTCCCCTCCTGCACTTCCACACTCCCTCTCTCCCCTCCTGCACTTCCACACTCCCTCTCTCCCCCTCCTGCACTTCCACACTCCCTCTCTCCCCTCCTGCACTTCCACACTCCCTCTCTCCTCCCCTCCTGCACTTCCACACTCCCTCTCTCCCCTCCTGCACTTCCACACTCCCTCTCTCCCCTCCTGCACTTCCACACTCCCTCTCTCCCCTCCTGCACTTCCACACTCCCTCTCTCCCTCCCCTCCTGCACTTCCACACTCCCTCTCTCCCCTCCTGCACTTCCACACTCCCTCCTCCCCTCCTGCACTTCCACACTCCCTCTCTCCCCTCCTGCACTTCCACACTCCCTCTCTCCCCTCCTGCACTTCCACACTCCCTCTCTCCCCTCCTGCACTTCCACACTCCCTCTCTCCCCCTCCTGCACTTCCACACTCCCTCCTGCACTTCCACACTCCCTCTCTCCCCTCCTGCACTTCCACACTCCCTCTCTCCCCTCCTGCACTTCCACACTCCCTCTCTCCCCTCCTGCACTTCCACACTCCCTCTCTCCCCTCCTGCACTTCCACACTCCCTCTCTCCCCTCCTGCACTTCCACACTCCCTCTCTCCCCTCCTGCACTTCCACACTCCCTCTATCCCCTCCTGCACTTCCACACTCCCTCTCTCCCCTCCTGCACTTCCACACTCTCTCTCTCCCTCCTGCACTTCCACACTCCCTCTCTCCCTCCTGCACTTCCACACTCCCTCTCTCCCCTCCTGCACTTCCACACTCCCTCTCTCCGCTCCTGCACTTCCACACTCCCTCTCTCCCTCCTGCACTTCCACACTCCCTCTCTCCGCTCCTGCACTTCCACACTCCCTCTCTCCCTCCTGCACTTCCACACTCCCTCTCTCCCCTCCTGCACTTCCACACTCCCTCTCTCCTCCCCTCCTGCACTTCCACACTCCCTCTCTCCCTCCTGCACTTCCACACTCCCTCTCTCCCCTCCTGCACTTCCACACTCCCTCTCTCCCCTCCTGCACTTCCACACTCCCTCCTCCCCTCCTGCACTTCCACACTCCCTCTCTCCCCTCCTGCACTTCCACACTCCCTCTCTCCCCTCCTGCACTTCCACACTCCCTCTCTCCCCTCCTGCACTTCCACACTCCCTCTCTCCCCTCCTGCACTTCCACACTCCCTCTCTCCCCCTCCTGCACTTCCACACTCCCTCTCTCCCCTCCTGCACTTCCACACTCCCTCTCTCCCCCTCCTGCACTTCCACACTCCCTCTCTCCCTCCTGCACTTCCACACTCCCTCCCTCCCCTCCTGCACTTCCACACTCCCTCTCTCCCCTCCTGCACTTCCACACTCCCTCCCTCCCCTCCTGCACTTCCACACTCCCTCTCTCCCCTCCTGCACTTCCACACTCCCTCTCTCCCCTCCTGCACTTCCACACTCCCTCTCTCCCCTCCTGCACTTCCACACTCCCTCTCTCCCCTCCTGCACTTCCACACTCCCTCTCTCCCCTCCTGCACTTCCACACTCCCTCTCTCCCCTCCTGCACTTCCACACTCCCTCTCTCCCCTCCTGCACTTCCACACTCCCTCTCTCCCCTCCTGCACTTCCACACTCCCTCTCTCCCCTCCTGCACTTCCACACTCCCTCCCTCCCCTCCTGCACTTCCACACTCCCTCTCTCCCTCCTGCACTTCCCACACTCCCTCTCTCCCCTCCTGCACTTCCACACTCCCTCTCTCCCCTCCTGCACTTCCACACTCCCTCTCTCCTCCCCTCCTGCACTTCCACACTCCCTCTCTCCCCTCCTGCACTTCCACACTCCCTCTCTCCCTCCTGCACTTCCACACTCCCTCTCTCCCCTCCTGCACTTCCACACTCCCTCTCTCCCCTCCTGCACTTCCACACTCCCTCTCTCCCCTCCTGCACTTCCACACTCCCTCACTCCCCTCCTGCACTTCCACACTCCCTCTCTCCCTCCTGCACTTCCACACTCCCTCTCTCCCCTCCTGCACTTCCACACTCCCTCCCTCCCTCCTGCACTTCCACACTCCCTCTCTCCCTCCCCTCCTGCACTTCCACACTCCCTCTCTCCCCTCCTGCACTTCCACAATCCCTCTCTCCCCTCCTGCACTTCCACACTCCCTCTCTCCCCTCCTGCACTTCCACACACCCTCTCTCCCTCCTGCACTTCCACACTCCCTCTCTCCCCTCCTGCTCTTCCACACTCCCTCTCTCCCCTCCTGCACTTCCACACTCCCTCTCTCCCTCCCTCCTGCACTTCCACACTCCCTCTCTCCCCTCCTGCACTTCCACACTCCCTCTCTCCCCTCCTGCACTTCCACACTCCCTCTCTCCCCTCCTGCACTTCCACACTCCCTCTCTCCCCTCCTACACTTCCACACTCCCTCTCTCCCCTCCTGCACTTCCACACTCCCTCTCTCCCTCCTGCACTTCCACACTCCCTCTCTCCCTCCTGCACTTCCACACTCCCTCTCTCCCCTCCTGCACTTCCACACTCCCTCTCTCCCCTCCTGCACTTCCACACTCCCTCTCTCCCCTCCTGCACTTCCACACTCCCTCTCTCCCCTCCTCCTGCACTTCCACACTCCCTCTCTCCCTCCTGCACTTCCACACTCCCTCTCTCCCCTCCTGCACTTCCACACTCCCTCTCTCCCCTCCTGCACTTCCACACTCCCTCTCTCCCCTCCTGCACTTCCACACTCCCTCTCTCCCTCCTGCACTTCCACACTCCCTCTCTCCCCTCCTGCACTTCCACACTCCCTCTCTCCCTCCTGCACTTCCACACTCCCTCTCTCCCCTCCTGCACTTCCACACTCCCTCTCTCCCCCTCCTGCACTTCCACACTCCCTCTCTCCCCTCCTGCACTTCCACACTCCCTCTCTCCCCTCCTGCACTTCCACACTCCCTCTCTCCCCTCCTGCACTTCCACACTCCCTCTCTCCCCTCCTGCACTTCCACACTCCCTCTCTCCCCTCCTGCACTTCCACACTCCCTCTCTCCCCTCCTGCACTTCCACACTCCCTCTCTCCCCTCCTGCACTTCCACACTCCCTCTCTCCCCTCCTGCACTTCCACACTCCCTCTCTCCCTCCCCTCCTGCACTTCCACACTCCCTCTCTCCCCCTCCTGCACTTCCACACTCCCTCTCTCCCCTCCTGCACTTCCACACTCCTCCCTCCCTCTCCTCCCCTCCTGCACTTCCACACTCCCTCTCTCCTCCCCTCCTGCACTTCCACACTCCCTCTCTCCCCTCCTGCACTTCCACACTCCCTCTCTCCCCTCCTGCACTTCCACACTCCCCTCTCTCCCCTCCTGCACTTCCACACTCCCTCTCTCCCCTCCTGCACTTCCACACTCCCTCTCTCCCCTCCTGCACTTCCACACTCCCTCTCTCCCCTCCTGCACTTCCACACTCCCTCTCTCCCCTCCTGCACTTCCACACTCCCTCTCTCCCCTCCTGCACTTCCACACTCCCTCTCTCCCTCCCTCCTGCACTTCCACACTCCCTCTCTCCCCCTCCTGCACTTCCACACTCCCTCTCTCCCCTCCTGCACTTCCACACTCCCTCTCTCCCCTCCTGCACTTCCACACTCCCTCTCTCCCCTCCTGCACTTCCACACTCCCTCTCCCCTCCTGCACTTCCACACTCCCTCTCTCCCTCCTGCACTTCCACACTCCCTCTCCTCCCCTCCTGCACTTCCACACTCCCTCTCTCCCTCCTGCACTTCCACACTCCCTCTCCTCCCCTCCTGCACTTCCACACTCCCTCTCTCCCCTCCTGCACTTCCACACTCCCTCTCTCCCCTCCTGCACTTCCACACTCCCTCTCTCTCCCTCCTGCACTTCCACACTCCCTCTCTCCCTCCTGCACTTCCACACTCCCTCTCTCCCTCCTGCACTTCCACACTCCTCCTCTCCTGCACTTCCACACTCCCTCTCTCCCCTCCTGCACTTCCACACTCCCTCTCTCCCCTCCTGCACTTCCACACTCCCTCTCTCCCCTCCTGCACTTCCACACTCCTCTCTCCCCTGCCTCCACTCCCTCTCCCTCCTGCACTTCCACACTCCCTCTCTCCCTCCTGCACTCTCTCCACACTCCCTCTCTCCCCTCCTGCACTTCCACACTCCCTCTCTCCCCTCCTGCACTTCCACACTCCCTCTCTCCCCTCCTGCACTTCCACACTCCTCCTCTGCACTTCCCACTCCCTCTCCCTCCTGCACTTCCACACTCCCTCTCTCCCTCCTGCACTTCCACACTCCCTCTCTCCCTCCTGCACTTCCACACTCCCTCTCTCCCCTCCTGCACTTCCACACTCCCTCTCTCCCCTCCTGCACTTCCACACTCCCTCTCTCCCCTCCTGCACTTCCACACTCCCTCTCTCCCTCCTGCACTTCCACACTCCCTCTCTCCCTCCTGCACTTCCACACTCCCTCTCTCCCCTCCTGCACTTCCACACTCCCTCTCTCCCCTCCTGCACTTCCACACTCCCTCTCTCCCCTCCTGCACTTCCACACTCCCTCTCTCCCCTCCTGCACTTCCACACTCCCTCTCTCCCCTCCTGCACTTCCACACTCCCTCTCTCCCCTCCTGCACTTCCACACTCCCTCTCTCCCTCCTGCACTTCCACACTCCCTCTCTCCCCTCCTGCACTTCCACACTCCCTCTCTCCCTCCTGCACTTCCACACTCCCTCTCTCCCCTCCTGCACTTCCACACTCTCCTCTCTCCCTCCTCTCTCCCTCCTGCACTTCCACACTCCCTCTCTCCCCTCCTGCACTTCCACACTCCCTCTCTCCCTCCTGCACTTCCACACTCCCTCTCTCCCCTCCTGCACTTCCACACTCCCTCTCTCCCTCCTGCACTTCCACACTCCCTCTCCTCCCCTCCTGCACTTCCACACTCCCTCTCTCCCCTCCTGCACTTCCACACTCCCTCTCTCCCCTCCTGCACTTCCACACTCCCTCTCTCCCTCCTGCACTTCCACACTCCCTCTCTCCCCTCCTGCACTTCCACACTCCCTCTCCTCCCCTCCTGCACTTCCACACTCCCTCTCTCCCCTCCTGCACTTCCACACTCCCTCTCTCCCTCCTGCACTTCCACACTCCCTCTCTCCCCTCCTGCACTTCCACACTCCCTCTCTCCCCTCCTGCACTTCCACACTCCCTCTCTCCCTCCTGCACTTCCACACTCCCTCTCTCTCCCCTCCTGCACTTCCACACTCCCTCCCTCCCCTCCTGCACTTCCACACTCCCTCTCTCCCCTCCTGCACTTCCACACTCCCTCTCTCCCCTCCTGCACTTCCACACTCCCTCTCTCCCCTCCTGCACTTCCACACTCCCTCTCTCCCTCCTGCACTTCCACACTCCCTCTCTCCCCTCCTGCACTTCCACACTCCCTCTCTCCCCTCCTGCACTTCCACACTCCCTCCCTCCCTCCTGCACTTCCACACTCCCTCTCTCTCCCCTCCTGCACTTCCACACTCCCTCTCTCCCCTCCTGCACTTCCACACTCCCTCTCTCCCTCCCCTCCTGCACTTCCACACTCCCTCTCTCCCTCCTGCACTTCCACACTCCCTCTCTCTCTCCCCTCCTGCACTTCCACACTCCCTCTCTCCCCTCCTGCACTTCCACACTCCCTCTCTCTCTCCTGCACTTCCACACTCCCTCTCTCCCCTCCTGCACTTCCACACTCCCTCTCTCCCTCCTGCACTTCCACACTCCCTCTCTCCCCTCCTGCACTTCCACACTCCCTCTCTCCCTCCTGCACTTCCACACTCCCTCTCTCCCCTCCTGCACTTCCACACTCCCTCTCTCCCTCCCCTCCTGCACTTCCACACTCCCTCTCTCCCCTCCTGCGCTTCCACACTCCCTCTCTCCCTCCTGCACTTCCACACTCCCTCTCTCCCCTCCTGCACTTCCACACTCACCTCTCACCCCTCCTGCACTTCCACACCTCCCTCCTCTCCCTCCCTCCTGCACTTCCACACTCCCTCTCTCCCCTCCTGCACTTCCACACTCCCTCTCTCCCCTCCTGCACTTCCACACTCCCTCTCTCCCCTCCTGCACTTCCACACTCCCTCTCTCCCTCCTGCACTTCGACACTCCCTCTCTCCTCCTGTCCTGCACTTCCACACTCCCTCTCTCCCCTCCTGCACTTCCACACTCCCTCTCTCCCTCCTGCACTTCCACACTCCTCTCCCTCCCCTCCTGCACTTCCACACTCCCTCTCTCCCTCCTGCACTTCCACACTCCCTCTCTCCCTCCTGCACTTCCACACTCCCTCTCTCCCTCCTGCACTTCCACACTCCCTCTCTCCCTCCCCTCCTGCACTTCCACACTCCCTCTCTCCCTCCCTCCTGCACTTCCACACTCTCTCCCTCCCCTCCTGCACTTCCACACTCCCTCTCTCCCTCCTGCACTTCCACACTCCCTCTCTCTCTCCCCTCCTGCACTTCCACACTCCCTCCCTCCCCTCCTGCACTTCGACACTCCCTCTCTCCCCTCCTGCACTTCCACACTCCCTCTCTCCCCTCCTGCACTTCCACACTCCCTCTTTCCCTCCTGCACTTCCACACTCCCTCTCTCCCTCCTGCACTTCCACACTCCCTCTCTCCCCTCCTGCACTTCCACACTCCCTCTCTCCCTCCTGCACTTCCACACTCCCTCTCTCCGTCCCCTCCTGCACTTCCACACTCCCTCTCTCCCCTCCTGCACTTCCACACTCCCTCTCTCCCCTCCTGCACTTCCACACTCCCTCTCTCCCCTCCTGCACTTCCACACTCCCTCTCTCCCTCCTGCACTTCCACACTCCCTCTCTCCCCTCCTGCACTTCCACACTCCCTCTCTCCCTCCTGCACTTCCACACTCCCTCTCTCCCTCCTGCACTTCCACACTCCCTCTCTCCCTCCTGCACTTCCACACTCCCTCTCTCCCCTCCTGCACTTCCACACTCCCTCTCTCCTCCCCTCCTGCACTTCCACACTCCCTCTCTCCCTCCCTCCTGCACTTCCACACTCTCTCCCTCCCCTCCTGCACTTCCACACTCCCTCTCTCCCTCCTGCACTTCCACACTCCCTCTCTCTCTCCCCTCCTGCACTTCCACACTCCCTCCCTCCCCTCCTGCACTTCCACACTCCCTCTCTCCCCTCCTGCACTTCCACACTCCCTCTCTCCCCTCCTGCACTTCCACACTCCCTCTCTCCCTCCTGCACTTCCACACTCCCTCTCTCCCCTCCTGCACTTCCACGCTCCCTCTCTCCCTCCTGCACTTCCACACTCCCTCTTTCCCTCCTGCACTTCCACACTCCCTCTCTCCCTCCTGCACTTCCACACTCCCTCTCTCCCCTCCTGGACTTCCACACTCCCTCTCTCCCCTCCTGCAATTCCACACTCCCTCCCTCCCCTCCTGCACTTCCACACTCCCTCTCTCTCTCCCCTCCTGCACTTCCACACTCCCTCTCTCCCCTCCTGCACTTCCACACTCCCTCTCTCCCCTCCTGCACTTCCACACTCCCTCTCTCCCCTCCTGCACTTCCACACTCCCTCTCTCCCCTCCTGCACTTCCACTCTCCCTCTCTCCCCTCCTGCACTTCCACACTCCCTCTCTCCCCTCCTGCACTTCCACACTCCCTATCTCCCTCCTGCACTTCCACACTCCCTCTCTCCCCTCCTGCACTTCCACACTCCCTCTCTCCCCTCCTGCACTTCCACACTCCCTCTCTCCCTCCTGCACTTCCACACTCCCTCTCTCCCCTCCTGCACTTCCACACTCCCTCTCTCCCCTCCTGCACTTCCACACTCCCTCTCTCCCCTCCTGCACTTCCACACTCCCTCTCTCCCCTCCTGCACTTCCACACTCCCTCTCTCCCTCCTGCACTTCCAAACTCCCTCTCTCCCTCCTGCACTTCCACACTCCCCTCTCTCCCCTCCTGCACTTCCACACTCCCTCTCTCCCCTCCTACACTTCCACACTCCCTCTCTCCCTCCTGCACTTCCACACTCCCTCTCTCCCCTCCTGCACTTCCACACTCCCTCTCTCCCCTCCTACACTTCCACACTCCCTCTCTCCCTCCTGCACTTCCACACTCCCTCTCTCCCCTCCTGCACTTCCACACTCCCTCTCTCCCCTCCTGCACTTCCACACTCCCTCCCTCCCCTCCTGCACTTCCACACTCCCTCTCTCCCCTCCTGCACTTCCACACTCCCTCTCTCCCCTCCTGCACTTCCACACTCCCTCTCTCCCCTCCTGCACTTCCACACTCCCTCTCTCCCTCCCCTCCTACACTTCCACACTCGCTCTCTCCCCTCCTGCACTTCCACACTCCCTCTCTCCCCTCCTGCACTTCCACACTCCCTCTCTCCCTCCTGCACTTCCACACTCCCTCTCTTCCCCTCCTGCACTTCCACACTCCCTCTCTCCCTCCTGCACTTCCACACTCCCTCTCTCCCCTCCTGCACTTCCACACTCCCTCTCTCCCTCCTGCACTTCCACACTCCCTCCCACCCTCCTGCACTTCCACACTCCCTCTCTCCCTCCTGCACTTCCACACTCCCTCTCTCCCCTCCTGCACTTCCACACTCCCTCTCTCCCCTCCTGCACTTCCACACTCCCTCTCTCCCTCCTGCACTTCCACACTCCCTCTCTCCCCTCCTGCACTTCCACACTCCCTCTCTCCCCTCCTGCACTTCCACACTCCCTCTCTCCCTCCTGCACTTCCACACTCCCTCTCTCCCCTCCTGCACTTCCACACTCCCTCTCTCCCCTCCTGCACTTCCACACTCCCTCTCTCTCCCTCCTGCACTTCCACACTCCCTCTCTCCCCTCCTGCACTTCCACACTCCCTCTCACCCTCCTGCACTTCCACACTCCCTCTCTCCCCTCCTGCACTTCCACACTCCCTCTCTCCCCTCCTGCACTTCCACACTCCCTCTCTCCCTCCTGCACTTCCACACTCCCTCTCTCCCTCCTGCACTTCCACACTCCCTCTCTCCCTCCTGCACTTCCACACTCCCTCTCTCCCCTCCTGCACTTCCACACTCCCTCTCTCCCTCCTGCACTTCCACACTCCCTCTCTCCCCTCCTGCACTTCCACACTCCCTCTCTCCCCTCCTGCACTTCCACACTCCCTCTCTCCCTCCCCTCCTGCACTTCCACACTCCCTCTCTCCCCTCCTGCACTTCCACACTCCCTCTCTCCCCTCCTGCACTTCCACACTCCCTCTCTCCCTCCTGCACTTCCACACTCCCTCTCTCCCTCCCCTCCTGCACTTCCACACTCCCTCTCTCCCCTCCTGCACTTCCACACTCCCTCTCTCCCTCCTGCACTTCCACACTCCCTCTCTCCCCTCCTGCACTTCCACACTCCCTCTCTCCCCTCCTACACTTCCACACTCCCTCTCTCCCCTCCTGCACTTCCACACTCCCTCTCTCCCTCCTGCACTTCCACACTCCCTCTCTCCCTCCTGCACTTCCACACTCCCTCTCTCCCCTCCTGCACTTCCACACTCCCTCTCTCCCCTCCTGCACTTCCACACTCCCTCTCTCCCTCCTGCACTTCCACACTCCCTCTCTCCCCTCCTGCACTTCCACACTCCCTCACTCCCCTCCTGCACTTCCACACTCCCTCTCTCCCCTCCTGCACTTCCACACTCCCTCTCTCCCCTCCTACACTTCCACACTCCCTCTCTCCCCTCCTGCACTTCCACACTCCCTCTCTCCCCTCCTACACTTCCACACTCCCTCTCTCCCCTCCTGCACTTCCACACTCCCTCTCTCCCTCCTGCACTTCCACACTCCCTCTCTCCCCTCCTGCACTTCCACACTCCCTCTCTCTCTCCCCTCCTGCACTTCCACACTCCCTCTCTCCCCTCCTGCACTTCCACACTCCCTCTCTCCCCTCCTGCACTTCCACACTCCCTCTCTCCCCTCCTGCACTTCCACACTCCCTCTCTCCCCTCCTGCACTTCCACACTCCCTCTCTCCCCTCCTGCACTTCCACACTCCCTCTCTCCCTCCCCTCCTGCACTTCCACACTCCCTCTCTCCCCTCCTGCACTTCCACACTCCCTCTCTCCCCTCCTGCACTTCCACACTCCCTCTCTCCCTCCTGCACTTCCACACTCCCTCTCTCCCTCCTGCACTTCCACACTCTCTCCCTCCCCCCCTGCACTTCCACACTCCCTCTCTCCCTCCTGCACTTCCACACTCACTCTCTCCCTCCTGCACTTCCACACTCCCTCTCTCCCCTCCTGCACTTCCACACTCCCTCTCTCCCCGCCTGCACTTCCACACTCCCTCTCTCCACTCCTGCACTTCCACACTCCCTCTCTCCCTCCCCTCCTGCACTTCCACACTCCCTCTCTCCCTCCCTCCTGCACTTCCACACTCTCTCCCTCCCCTCCTGCACTTCCACACTCCCTCTCCCCCTCCTGCACTTCCACACTCCCTCTCTCCCTCCCTCCTGCACTTCCACACTCCCTCTCTCCCCTCCTGCACTTCCACACTCCCTCTCTCCCCTCCTGCACTTCCACACTCCCTCCCTCCCCTCCTGCACTTCCACACTCCCTTTCTCCCCTCCTGCACTTCCACACTCCCTCTCTCCCCTCCTGCACTTCCACACTCCCTCTTTCCCTCCTGCACTTCCACACTCCCTCTCTCCCTCCTGCACTTCCACACTCCCTCTCTCCCCTCCTGCACTTCCACACTCCCTCTCTCCCCTCCTGCACTTCCACACTCCCTCCCTCCCCTCCTGCACTTCCACACTCCCTCTCTCTCTCCCCTCCTGCACTTCCACACTCCCTCTCTCCCCTCCTGCACTTCCACACTCCCTCCCTCCCCTCCTGCACTTCCACACTCCCTCTATCCCCTCCTGCACTTCCACACTCCCTCTCTCCCCTCCTGCACTTCCACACTCCCTCTCCCTCCCCTCCTGCACTTCCACACTACCTCTCTCCCCTCCTGCACTTCCACACTCCCTCTCTCCCCTCCTGCACTTCCACACTCCCTCTCTCCCCTCCTGCACTTCCACACTCCCTCTCTCCCCTCCTGCACTTCCACACTCCCTCTCTCCCTCCTGCACTTCCACACTCCCTCTCTCCCTCCTGCACTTCCACACTCCCTCTCTCCCTCCTGCACTTCCACACTCCCTCTCTCCCCTCCTGCACTTCCACACTCCCTCTCTCCCCTCCTGCACTTCCACACTCCCTCTCTCCACTCCTGCACTTCCACACTCCCTCTCTCCCTCCCCTCCGGCACTTCCACACTCCCTCTCTCCCTCCTGCACTTCCATACTCCCTCTCTCCCTCCTGCACTTCCACACTCCCTCTCTCCCTCCTGCACTTCCACACTCCCTCTCTCCCCTCCTGCACTTCCACACTCCCTCTCTCCCCTCCTGCACTTCCACACTCCCTCTCTCCCCTCCTGCACTTCCACACTCCCTCTCTCCCCTCCTGCACTTCCACACTCCCCTCTCTCCCTCCTGGCACTTCCACACTCCCCTCTCTCCCCTCCTGCACTTCCAC
>JANJGN010004890.1:0-29003 GCA_026770705.1 Isurus oxyrinchus
GGGTATTTATCTGGGTTGGGGCTATATTTGTTGGGGGTATTTATCTGGGTTGGGGCTGTGTTTGTATGGGGTATTTATCTGGGTTGGGGCTGTGTTTGTTTGGGGTATTTTTCTGGGTTGGGGCTTTGTTTGTTTGGGGTATTTATCTGGGTTGAGGCTGTGTTTTTTGGTTATTTATCTTTCTTGGGGCTGTGTTTGTTTGGGGTATTTATCAGGGATGGGGCTGCGTTTGTTTGGGGTATTTATCTGTGTTGGGGCTTTGTTTGTTTGGGGTATTTATCTGGGTTGGGCCTGTGTTTGTTTGGCGTATTTACCGAGGTTGGGGCTGTTTGTTTGGGGTATTTATCTGGGTTGGGGCTGTGTTTGTTTGGTGTATTTATCTGGGTTGGGGCTGTGTTTGTTTGGTGTATTTATCTGGGTTGGGGCTGTGTTTGTTTTGGGGTCATTATCTGGGTTGGGGCTGTGTTTGTTGGGGTATTTATCTGGGTTGGGACTGTGTTTGTTGGGGTATTTATCTGGGTTTGGGCTGTGTTTGTTTGGGGTATTTATCTGGGTTGGGGCTGTGTTTGTTTGGGGTATTTATCTGGGTTGGGGCTGTGTTTGCTTGGGGTATTTATCTGGGTTGGGGCTGTGTTTGTTTGGGGTATTTATCTGGGTTGGGGCTGTGTTTGTTTGGGGTATTTATCTGGGTTGGGTCTGTGTTTTTTGGGTGGTATTTATCTGGGTTGGGGCTGTGTTTACTTGGGGTATTTATCTGGGTTGGGGCTGTGTTTGTTTGGGGTATTTATCTGGGTTGAGGCTGTGTTTTTTTGGTTATTTATCTGTCTTGGGGCTTTGTTTTTTGTGGGCATATATCTGGGTTGTTGCTGTGTTTGGGGTAATTATCTGGGTTGGGGCTATGTTTGTTTGGGGTATTTATCTGTGTTGGGTCTGTGTTTGTTGGGGTATTTATCTGGGTTGGGACTGTGTTTGTTGGGGTATTTATCTGGGTTGTGGCTGTGTTTTTTGAGGGCATATATCTGTGCTCGGTCAGTGTTTGTTTGTCGTAATTATTTGGGTTTGGGGCTGTGTTTGGTGTAATTTTCTGGATTGGGGCAGTGTTTGTTTGGGGTATTTATCTGTGTTGGGGCTGTGTTTGTTTGGGGTAATTATCTGGGTTGGGGCAGTGTTTGTTTGGTGTATTTATCTGGGTTGGGCCTGTGTTTGTTTGTTGTATTTATCTGGGTGGGGGCTGTGTTTGTTTGGGGTTATTATCTGGGTTGGGGGCTGTGTTTGTTGGGGTATTTATCTCGGTTGGGACTGTTTGTTGGGGTATTTATCTGGGTTGGGGCTGTGTTTGTTTGGTGTATTTATCTGGGTTGGTGCTGTGTTTGTTTGGGGTAATTATCTGGGTTGGGGCTGTGTTTGTTTGGGTGTTTGTCTGGGTTGGGACTGTGTTTGTTTGGGGTATTAATCAGGGTTGGGGCTGTGTTTGTTGGGGTATTTATATCGGTTGGGGGCTGTGTTTGTTTGGGGTATTTATCTGGGTTGGGGCTGTGTTTGTTTGGGGGCAATTATCTGTGTTGGGGCTGTGTTTGTTTGGGGTGTTTAGCTGGATTGGGGCTGTGTTTGTTTGGCGTATTAACCTGTGTTGGGGTTGTGTTTTGTTTGGGGTATTTATCTGGGTTGGGGCTGTGTTTGGGGCATTTGTCTGGGTTGGGGCTGTGTTTGTTTGGGGTATTTATCTGGGTTGGGGCTGTGTTTGTTTGGGGTATTTATCTGGGTTGTGGTTGTGATTCTTTGGGGTATTTATCTGGGTTGGGGATGTGTTTGTTTGGGGGTATTTATCTGGATTGGGGCTGTGTTTGTTTGGGGGTATTTATCTGGATTGGTGCTGTGTTTGTTTGGGGTATTTATCTGGGTTGGGCCTGTGTTTGTTTGGGGTCTTTATCTGGGTTGGGGCTGTGTTTGATTGGGGTATTTATCTGGGTTGGGGCTATATTTGTTGGGGTATTTATCTGGGTTGGGGGCTGTGTTTGTTTGGGGCTATTTTTCTGGGTTGGGGCTTTGTTTGTTTGGGGTATTTATCTGGGTTGGGGCTGTGTTTGTTTGGGGTATTTATCTGGGTTGGGGCTGTGTTTACTTGGGGTATTTATCTGGGTTGGGCCTGTGTTTGTTTGGGGTATTTATCTGGGTTGGGGCTGTGTTTGTTTGGGGTATTTATCTGGGTTGGGGCTGTGTTTGTTTGGGGTATTTATCTTGGTTGGGGCTGTTTTTGTTTGGGGTATTTATCTTGGTTGGGGCGGTGTTTGTTTGGAGTATTTATCTGTGTTGGGGCTGTGTTTGTTTGGGGTATTTATCTGGGTTGGGGCTGTGTTTGTTTTGGCGTATTTATCTGGGTTGGCGCAGTGTTTGTTTGGGCTATTTATCTTGGTTGGGGGCTGTGTTTGTTTGTGGTATTTATCAGGGTTGGGGCTGTGTTTGTTTTGGTTATTTATCTGCGTTCGGGCTGTTTGTTTGGGGTATTTATCTGGGTTGGGGCTGTGTTTACTTGGGGTCTTTATCTGGGTTGGGGCTGTGTTTGATTGGGGTATTTATCTGGGTTGGGGCTATATTTGTTGGGGTATTTATCTGGGTTGGGGCTGTGTTTGTATGGGGTATTTATCTGTGTTGGGGCTGTGTTTGTTTGGGGTAATCATCTGGGTTGGGACTGTGTTTCTTTGGTGTATTTATCTGGGTTGGGGCTGTTTTTGTTTGCTGTATTTATCTGGGTTGGGGCTGTGTTTGTTTGGGGTCATTATCTGGGTTGGGGCTGTGTTTGTTGGGGTATTTATCTGGTTTGGGACTGTGTTTGTTGGGGTATTTATCTGGGTTGGGGCCTGTGTTTGTTTGGGGTATTTATCTGGGTTGGGGCAGTGTTTGTTTGGTTTATTTATCTGGGTTGGGGCTGTGTTTGTTTGGGTTAATTATCTTGGTTGGGGCTGTGTTTGTTGGGGTATTTATCTGGGTTGGGGCTGTGTTTGTTTGGGGTATTAATCAGTGTTGGGGCTGTGTTTGTTGGGGTATTTATCTGGGTTGGGACTGTTTTTTTTGTGGGTATTTATCTTGGTTGGGGCTATGTTTGTTTGGGGTATTTATCTGGGTTGGGGCTGTGTTTGTTTGGGGTATTTATCTGGGTTGGGGCTGTGTTTGTTTGGGGTATTTATCTGGGTTGGGGCTGTGTTTGTTTGGGGTATTAATCAGGGTTGGGGCTGTGTTTGTTGGGGTATTTATCTCGGTTGGGGCTGTGTTTGTTTGGGGTATTTATCTGGGTTGGGGCTGTGTTTGTTTGGGGCAATTATCTGGGTTGGGGCTGTGTTTGTTTGGGGTGTTTAGCTGGTTTGGGGCTGTGTTTGTTTGGCGTATTAACCTGTGTTGGGGTTGTGTTTGTTTGGGTATTTATCTGGGTTGGGGATGTGTTTGTTTGGGGTATTAATCTGGGTTGGGGGCTGTGTTTGGGGTATTTGTCTTGTTTGGGGCTTTGTTTGTTTGGGGTATTTATCTGGGTTGGGGCTGTGTTTGGGGCATTTGTCTGGGTTGGGGCTGTGTTTGTTTGGGGTATTTATCTGGGTTGGGTCTGTGTTTGTTTGGGGTATTTATCTGGGTTGGGGTTGTGATTCTTTGGGGTATTTATCTGGTTGGGGATGTGTTTGTTTGGGGTATTTATCTGGATTGGGGCTGTGTTTGTTTGGGGTATTTATCTGGATTGGTGCTGTGTTTGTTTTGGGTATTTATCTGGGTTGGGGCTGTGTTTACTTGGGGTATTTACCTGGGTTGGGGCTGTGTTTGATTGGGGTATTTATCTGGGTTGGGGCTATATTTGTTGGGGTATTTATCTGGGTTGGGGCTGTGTTTGTATGGGGTATTTATCTGGGTTGGGGGCTGTGTTTGTTTGGGGTATTTTTCTGGGTTGGGGCTTTGTTTGTTTGGGGTATTTATCTGGGTTGAGGCTGTGTTTTTTGGTTATTTATCTTTCTTGGGGCTGTGTTTGTTTGGGGTATTTATCAGGGATGGGGCTGCGTTTGTTTGGGGGTATTTATCTGTGTTGGGGCTTTGTTTGTTTGGGGTATTTATCTGGGTTGGGCCTGTGTTTGTTTGGCGTATTTACCGAGGTTGGGGCTGTTTGTTTGGGGTATTTATCTGGGTTGGGGGCTGTGTTTGTTTGGTGTATTTATCTGGGTTGGGGCTGTGTTTGTTTGGTGTATTTATCTGGGTTGGGGCTGTGTTTGTTTGGGGGTCATTATCTGGGTTGGGGGCTGTGTTTGTTGGGGTATTTATCTGGGTTGGGACTGTGTTTGTTGGGGTATTTATCTGGGTTTGGGGCTGTGTTTGTTTGGGGTATTTATCTGGGTTGGGGCTGTGTTTGTTTGGGGTATTTATCTGGGTTGGGGCTGTGTTTGCTTGGGGTATTTATCTGGGTTGGGGGCTGTGTTTGTTTGGGGTATTTATCTGGGTTGGGGGCTGTGTTTGTTTGGGGTATTTATCTGGGTTGGGTCTGTGTTTTTTGGGTATTTATCTGGGTTGGGGCTGTGTTTACTTGGGGTATTTATCTGGGTTGGGGGCTGTGTTTGTTTGGGGTATTTATCTGGGTTGAGGCTGTGTTTTTTGGTTATTTATCTGTCTTGGGGCTTTGTTTTTTGTGGGCATATATCTGGGTTGTTGCTGTGTTTGGGGTAATTATCTGGGTTGGGGCTATGTTTGTTTGGGGTATTTATCTGTGTTGGGTCTGTGTTTGTTGGGGTATTTATCTGGGTTGGGACTGTGTTTGTTGGGGTATTTATCTGGGTTGTGGCTGTGTTTTTTGAGGGCATATATCTGTGCTCGGTCAGTGTTTGTTTGTCGTAATTATTTGGGTTGGGGCTGTGTTTGGTGTAATTTTCTGGATTGGGGGCAGTGTTTGTTTGGGGTATTTATCTGTGTTGGGGCTGTGTTTGTTTGGGGGTAATTATCTGGGTTGGGGCAGTGTTTGTTTGGTGTATTTATCTGGGTTGGGCCTGTGTTTGTTTGTTGTATTTATCTGGGTGGGGGCTGTGTTTGTTTGGGGTTATTATCTGGGTTGGGGCTGTGTTTGTTGGGGTATTTATCTCGGTTGGGACTGTTTGTTGGGGTATTTATCTGGGTTGGGGCTGTGTTTGTTTGGTGTATTTATCTGGGTTGGTGCTGTGTTTGTTTGGGGTAATTATCTGGGTTGGGGCTGTGTTTGTTTGGGTGTTTGTCTGGGTTGGGACTGTGTTTGTTGGGTATTTATCTGGGTTGGGGGCAGTGTTTGTTTGGTTTATTTATCTGGGTTGGGGCTGTGTTTGTTTGGGGTAATTATCTTGGTTGGGGCTGTGTTTGTTGGGGTATTTATCTGGGTTGGGGCTGTGTTTGTTTGGGGTATTAATCAGGGTTGGGGGCTGTGTTTGTTGGGGTATTTATATCGGTTGGGGCTGTGTTTGTTTGGGGTATTTATCTGGGTTGGGGGCTGTGTTTGTTTGGGGCAATTATCTGTGTTGGGGCTGTGTTTGTTTGGGGTGTTTAGCTGGATTGGGGCTGTGTTTGTTTGGCGTATTAACCTGTGTTGGGGTTGTGTTTGTTTGGGGTATTTATCTGGGTTGGGGCTGTGTTTGGGGCATTTGTCTGGGTTGGGGCTGTGTTTGTTTGGGGTATTTATCTGGGTTGGGGCTGTGTTTGTTTGGGGTATTTATCTGGGTTGTGGTTGTGATTCTTTGGGGTATTTATCTGGGTTGGGGGATGTGTTTGTTTGGGGTATTTATCTGGATTGGGGGCTGTGTTTGTTTGGGGTATTTATCTGGATTGGTGCTGTGTTTGTTTGGGGTATTTATCTGGGTTGGGCCTGTGTTTGTTTGGGGTCTTTATCTGGGTTGGGGCTGTGTTTGATTGGGGGTATTTATCTGGGTTGGGGCTATATTTGTTGGGGTATTTATCTGGGTTGGGGCTGTGTTTGTTTGGGCTATTTTTCTGGGTTGGGGCTTTGTTTGTTTGGGGTATTTATCTGGGTTGAGGCTGTGTTTTTTGGTTATTTTATCTTTCTTGGGGCTGTGTTTGTTTGTGGTATTTATCTGGGTTGGGGCTGTGTTTGTTTGGGGTATTTATCTTGGTTGGGGCTGTTTTTGTTTGGGGTATTTATCTTGGTTGGGGCGGTGTTTGTTTGGAGTATTTATCTGTGTTGGGGCTGTGTTTGTTTGGGGTATTTATCTGGGTTGGGGCTGTGTTTGTTTTGGCGTATTTATCTGGGTTGGCGCAGTGTTTGTTTGGGCTATTTATCTTGGTTGGGGCTGTGTTTGTTTGTGGTATTTATCAGGGTTGGGGCTGTGTTTGTTTTGGTTATTTATCTGCGTTCGGGCTGTTTGTTTGGGGGTATTTATCTGGGTTGGGGGCTGTGTTTACTTGGGGTATTTATCTGGGTTGGGGGCTGTGTGTTTACTTGGGGTATTTATCTGGGTTGGGGCTGTGTTTGTTTGGGGGTATTTATCTGGGTTGGGGCTGTGTTTACTTGGGGTATTTATCTGGGTTGGGGCTGTGTTTTTTTTTTGGGTATTTTTCTGGGTTGGGGCTGTGTTTGTTTGGGGTATTTATCTGGGTTGGGGCTATGTTTACTTGGGGTATTTATCTGGGTTGGGGCTGTGTTTGTTTGGGGTATTTATCTGGGTTGGGGCTTTGTTTGTTTGGGGTATTTATCTGGGTTGGGGCTGTGTTTGTTTGGGGTATTTATCTGGGTTGGGGTTGTGATTCTTTGGGGTATTTATCTGGGTTGGGGATGTGTTTGTTTGGGGTATTTATCTGGATTGGGGCTGTGTTTGTTTGGGGTATTTATCTGGATTGGGGCTGTGTTTGTTTGGGGTATTTATCTGGATTGGGGCTGTGTTTGTTTGGGGTATTTATCTGGGTTGGGGCTGTGTTTACTTGGGGTCTTTATCTGGGTTGGGGCTGTGTTTGATTGGGGTATTTATCTGGGTTGGGGCTATATTTGTTGGGGTATTTATCTGGGTTGGGGCTGTGTTTGTATGGGGTATTTATCTGGGTTGGGGCTGTGTTTGTTTGGGGTATTTTTCTGGGTTGGGGCTTTGTTTGTTTGGGGTATTTATCTGGGTTGAGGCTGTGTTTTTTGGTTATTTATCTTTCTTGGGGCAGTGTTTGTTTGTGGTATTTATCTGGGTTGGGGCTGTGTTTGTTTGGGGTATTTATCTTGGTTGGGGCTGTGTTTGTTTGGGGTATTTATCTTGGTTGGGGCTGTGTTTGTTTGGGGTATTTATCTTGGTTGGGGCTGTTTTTGTTTGGGGTATTTATCTTGGTTGGGGCGGGTGTTTGTTTGGAATATTTATCTGTGTTGGGGCTGTGTTTGTGTGGGGTATTTATCTGGGTTGGGGCTGTGTTTGTTTTGGCGTATTTATCTGGGTTGGGCGCAGTGTTTGTTTGGGGTATTTATCTTGGTTGGGGCTGTGTTTGTTTGTGGTATTTATCAGGGTTGGGGCTGTGTTTGTTTTGGTTATTTATCTGGTTCGGGCTGTTTGTTTGGGGTATTTATCTGGGTTGGGGCTGTGTTTACTTGGGGGTATTTATCTGGGTTGGGTCTGTGTTTGTTTGGGGTATTTTTCTGGGTTGGGGCTGTGTTTGTTTGGGGTATTTATCTGGGTTGGGGCTGTGTTTACTTGGGGTATTTATCTGGGTTGGGGCTGTGTTTGTTTGGGGTATTTATCTGGGTTGGGGCTTTGTTTGGGGGTATTTATCTGGGTTGGGGCTGTGCTTGTTTGGGGTATTTATCTGGGTTGGGGCTGTGTTTACTTGGGGTATTTATCTGGGTTGGGGCTGTGTTTGATTGGGGGCATTTATCTGGGTTGGCGCTGTGTTTGTTTGGGGTATTTATCTGGGTTGGGGCTGTGTTTGTTTGGGGTATTTATCTGGGTTGGGGGCTGTGTTTACTTGGGGTATTTATCTGGGTTGGGGCTGCGTTTGTTTGGGGTATTTAACTGTGTTGGGGCTGTGTTTGTTTGGGGTATTTATCAGGGTTGGGGCTATGTTTGTTGGGGTATTTATCTGGGTTGGGGCTGTGTTTGATTGGGGCATTTATCAGGGTTGGGGCTATGTTTGTTGGGGTATTTATCTGGGTTGGGGCTGTGTTTGTTTGGGGTATTTATCTAGGTTGGGGCTGTGTTTGTTTGGGGTATTTATCTGGGTTGGGGCTGTGTTTACTTGGGGTATTTATCTGGGTTGGGGCTGTGTTTGTTTGGGGTATTTATCTGTGTTGGGGCTGTGTTTTGTTTGTGGTATTTATCTGGGTTGGGGCTGTGTTTGTTTGGGGTATTTAACTGGGTTGGGGGCTGTGTTTACTTGGGGTATTTATCTGGGTTGCGGCTGTCTTTGTTTGGGGTATTTATCTGGGTTGGGGCTGTGTTTGTTTGGGGTATTTATCTGGGTTGGGGCTGTGTTTGTTGGGGTATTTATCTGGGTTGGGGCTTTGTTTGTTTGGGGTATTTATCTGGGTTGGGGCTGTGTTTGTTTGGGGTATTTATCTGGGTTGGGGCTGTGTTTGTTTGGGGTATTTATCTGGGTTGAGGCTGTGTTTTTTGGTTATTTATCTGTCTTGGGGCTGTGTTTTTTGTGGGCATATATCTGGGTTGTTGCTGTTTTTGGGGTAATTATCTGGGTTGGGGCTATGTTTGTTTGGGGTATTTATCTGTGTTGGGTCTGTTTTTGTTGGGGTATTTATCAGGGTTGGGGCTGTGTTTGTTGGGTTATTCATCTGGGTTGTGGCTGTGCTTTTTGGGGGCATATATCTGTGTTGGGTCAGTGTTTGTTTGTGGTAATTATCTGGGTTGGGGCTGTGTTTGTTTGGTGTAATTTTCTGGATTGGGGCAGTGTTTGCTGGGGTATTTATCTGTGTTGGGGCTGTGTTTGTTTGGGGTAATCATCTGGGTTGGGACTGTGTTTCTTTGGTGTATTTATCTGGGTTGGGGCTGTTTTTATTTGGTGTATTTATCTGGGTTGGGGCTGTGTTTGTTTGGGGTCATTATCTGGGTTGGGGCTGTGTTTTTTGGGGTATTTATCTGGTTTGGGACTGTGTTTGTTGGGGTATTTATCTGGGTTGGGCCTGTGTTTGTTTGGGGGTATTTATCTGGGTTGGGGCAGTGTTTGTTTGGTTTATTTATCTGGGTTGGGGCTGTGTTTGTTTGGGGTAATTATCTTGGTTGGGGCTGTGTTTGTTGGGGTATTTATCTGGGTTGGGGCTGTGTTTGTTTGGGGTATTAATCAGGGTTGGGGGGCTGTGTTTGTTTGGTTTATTTATCTGGGTTGGGGCTGTGTTTGTTTGGGGTATTTATCTGGGTTGGGGCTGTGTTTGTTTGGGGTATTTATCTGGGTTGGGGCTGTGTTTGTTTGGGGTATTAATCAGGGTTGGGGCTGTGTTTGTTTGGGGTATTTATCTCGGTTGGGGCTGTGTTTGTTTGGGGTATTTATCTGGGTTGGGTCTGTGTTTGTTTGGGGCAATTATCTGGGTTGGGGCTGTGTTTGTTTGGGGTGTTTAGCTGGTTTGGGGCTGTTTTTGTTTGGCGTATTAACCTGTGTTGGGGTTGTGATTCTTTGGGGTATTTATCTGGGTTGGGGATGTGTTTGTTTGGGGTATTTATCTGGATTGGGGCTGTGTTTGTTTGGGGTATTTATCTGGGTTGGGGCTATATTTGTTGGGGTATTTATCTGGGTTGGGGGCTGTGTTTGTATGGGGTATTTATCTGGGTTCGGACTGTGTTTGGGGTATTTTTCTGGGTTGGGGCTTTCTTTGTTTGGGGTATTTATCTGGGTTGAGGCTGTGTTTGTTTGGGGTATTTATCAGGGATGGGGCTGTGTTTGTTTGGGGTATTTATCAGGGATGGGGCTGTGTTTGTTTGGGGTCTTTATCTGTGTTGGGGCTTTGTTTGTTTGGGGTATATATCTGGGTTGGGCCTGTGTTTGTTTGGCGTATTTACCGAGGTTGGGGCTGTTTGTTTGGGGTATTTATCTGGGTTGGGGCTGTGTTTGTGTGGGGTATTTATCTGGGTTTGGGGCTGTGTTTGTTTGGGGTATTTATCTGGGTTGGGCATGTGTTTGTTTGGGGGTATTTATCTGGGTTGGGGCAGTGTTTGTTTGGGGTATTTTTCTGGGTTGGGGCGGTGTTTGTTTGGGGTATTTATCTGGGTTGGGGCTGTATTTGTGGTATTTATCTGGGTTGGGGCTGTGTTTATTTGGGGTATTTATCTTGGTTGGGGCTGTGTTTGTTTGGGGTATTTATCTTGGTTGGGGCTGTTTTTGTTTGGGGTATTTATCTTGGTTGGGGCGGTGTTTGTTTGGAGTATTTATATGGGTTGGGGCTGTGTTTGTTTGGGATATTTATCTGGCTTGGGGCTGTGTTTGTTTTGGGGTATTTATCTGGGTTGGCGCAGTGTTTGTTTGGGTATTTATCTTGGTTGGGGCTGTGTTTGTTTGTGGTATTTATCAGGGTTGGGGCTGTGTTTGTTCTGGTTATTTATCTGGGTTCGGGCTGTTTGTTTGGGGTATTTATCTGGGTTGGGGCTGTGTTTACTTGGGGTATTTATCTGGGTTGGGGCTGTGTTTGTTTGGGGTATTTTTCTGGGTTGGGGCTGTTTTGTTTGGGGTATTTATCTGGGTTGGGGCTGTGTTTACTTGGGGTATTTATCTGGGTTGGTGCTGTGTTTGTTTGGGGTATTTATCTGGGTTGGGGCTGTGTTTGTTTGGGGTATTTATCTGGGTTGGGGCTGTGTTTGTTTGGGGTATTTATCCGGGTTGGGGCTGTGTTTACTTGGGGGTATTTATCTGGGTTGGGGCTGTGTTTGATTGGGGCATTTATCTGGGTTGGGGCTGTGTTTGTTTGGGGTATTTATCTGAGTTGGGGCTGTGTTTGTTTGGGGTATTTATCTGGGTTGGGGCTGTGTTTACTTGGGGTATTTATCTGGGTTGGGGCTGCGTTTGTTTGGGGTATTTAACTGTGTTGGGGTTGTGGGTTGTGTTTGTTTGGGGTATTTATCAGGGTTGGGGCTATGTTGGGGTATTTATCTGGGTTGGGGCTGTGTTTGATTGGGGCATTTATGAGGGTTGGGGCTTTGTTTGTTGGGGTATTTATCTGGGTTGGGGCTGTGTTTGTTTGGGGTATTTATCTAGGTTGGGGCTGTGTTTGTTTGGGGTATTTATCTGGGTTGGGGCTGTGTTTACTTGGGGTATTTATCTGGGTTGGGGCTGTGTTTGTTTGGGGTATTTATCTGTGTTGGGGCTGTGTTTGTTTGGGGTATTTATCTGGGTTGGGGCTGTGTTTGTTTGGGGTATTTATCTGGGTTGGGGCTGTGTTTACTTGGGGTATTTATCTGGGTTGGGGCTGTGTTTGTTTGGGGTATTTATCTGGGTTGGGGCTGTGTTTACTTGGGGTATTTATCTGGGTTGGGGCTGTGTTTGTTTGGGGTATTTATCTGGGTTGGGGCTGTGTTTGTTTGGGGTATTTATCTGGGTTGGGGCTGTGTTTGTTGGGGTATTAATCTGGGTTGGGGCTGTGTTTGTTTGGGGTATTAATCTGGGTTGGGGCTGTGTTTGTTTGGGGTATTTATCTGGGATGAGGCTGTGTTTTTTGGTTATTTATCTGTCTTGGGGCTGTGTTTTTTGTGGGCATATATCTGGGTTGTTGCTGTGTTTGGGGTAATTATCTGGGTTGGGGCTATGTTTGTTTGGGGTATTTATCTGTGTTGGGTCTGTTTTTGTTCGGGTATTCATCTGGGTTGTGGCTGTGTTTTTTGGGGGCATATATCTGTGTTGGGTCAGTCTTTGTTTGTGGTAATTATCTGGGTTGGGGCTGTGTTTGTTTGCTGTAATTTTCTGGATTGGGGCAGTGTTTGTTTGGGGTATTTATCTGTGTTGGGGCTGTGTTTGTTTGGGGTAATTATCTGGGTTGGGACTGTGTTTCTTTGGTGTATTTATCTGGGTTGGGGCTGTTTTTGTTTGGTGTATTTATCTGGGTTGGGGCTGCGTTTGTTGGGATATTTATCTGTGTTGGGGCTGTGTTTGTTGGGGTATTTATCTGGATTGGCGCTGTGTTTACTTGGGGTATTTATCTGGGTTGGGGCTGTGTTTGATTGGGGTATTTATCTGGGTTGGGGCTATATTTGTTGGGGTATTTATCTGGGTTGGGGCTGTGTTTGTATGGGGTATTTATCTGGGTTGAGGCTGTGTTTGTTTGGGGTATTTTTCTGGGTTGGGGCTTTGTTTGTTTGGGGTATTTATGTGGGTTGAGGCTGTGTTTTTTGGTTATTTATCTTTCTAGGGGCTGTGTTTGTTTGGGGTATTATCTGGGTTGGGGCTGTTTGTTTGGCGTATTTATCTGGGTTGGGGCTGTGTTTGTTTGGGTAATTTATCTGGGTTGGGGCTGTGTTTGTTTGGGGTATTTATCTGGGTTGGTGCTGTATTTGTTGTGGTATTTATCTGGGTTGGGGCTGTGTTTGTTTGGGGCCTTTATCTGTGTTGGGGCTGTGTTTGTTTGGGGTATTTATCCGGGTTGGGGCTGTGTTTGTTTGGGGTATTTATCTGGGTTGGGGCTGTGTTTATTTGGGGTATTTATCTAGGTTGGGTCTTTGTTTGTTTGGGGTATTGATCTGGGTTGGGGCTGTGTTTGTTTGGGGTATTTATCTGGGTTGGTGCACTGTTTGTTTGGCGTATTTATCTGGGTTGGGGATGTGTTTATTTGGGGTATTTATCTAGGTTTCGGTCTGTGTTTGTTTGGGGTAATTATCTGGGTTGGGGCTGTGTTTGTTTGGGGTATGTATCTAGGTTGAGGATGTGTTTGGGGTATTTATCTGGGTTGGGGCTGTTTTGGCTCATTTATCTGCGTTAGGGCTATGTTTTTTTGGGGTAATTATCTGGGTTGGGGCTGCGTTTTTTTGGCGTATTTACCTGGGTTGGTGATTTGTTTGGGGTATTTATCTGGGTTGTGGCGGCGTTTGTTTCGGATATTTATCTCATTTGGGCTGGTTTGTTTGGGGTATTTATCTGGCTTGGGGCTGTATTTCTTTGGGGTATTTATCTGGGTTGGGGCTGTTTGTTTGGGGTATTTATCTGGGTTGCGGCTGTGTTGGGGTATTTATCTGGGTTGGGGCAGTGTTTGTTAGGGGTATTTATCTGGGTTGGGGCTGTGTTTGTTTGGGGTATTTATCTGGGTTGGGGCAGTGTTTGTTAGGGGTAATTATCTGGGTTGGGGCTGTGTTTGTTTGGTGCATTTATCTTCGTTGGTGCTGTATTTGTTTGGGCTCTTTATCTGGGTTGGGCTGTATTTGTTTGGGGTATTTATCTGGGTTGGGGCTGTGTTTGTTTGGGGTATTTATCTGGGTTGGGGCTGTGTTTGTTTGGGGTAATTATTTGGGTTGGGGCTGTGTTTATTTGGAGTATTTTTCTGGGCTGGGAATTTGTTTGTTTGGGGTATTTATCTGGGTTGGGGCTGTATTTGTTTGGGGTATTTATCTGGGTTGTGGCTGTGTTTGTTTGGGGTATTTATCTGGGTTGGGGCTGTGTTTGTTTGGGGTATTTATCCGGGTTGGGGCTGTGTTTGTTTGGATTATTTATCTTGCTTGGGGCTGTGGTTGTTTGGATTATTTATCTTGGTTGGGGCTGTGATTGTTTGGGGTATTTATCTGGGATGGGGCTGTGTTTGTTTGGCGTATTTATCTGGGTTGGGGCTGTGTTTACTTGGGGTATTTATCTGGGTTGGGGCTGTGTTTGTTTGGGGTATTTATCTGTGTTGGGGCTGTGTTTGTTTGGGGTATTTTTCTGGGTACGGGCTGTGTTTGTTTGGGGTATTTATCTGGGTTGGGGCTGTGCTTGTTTGGGGTATTTATCTGGGTTGGGGCTGTGTTTACTTGGGGTATTTATCTGGGTTGGTGCTGTGTTTGTTTGGGGTATTTATCTGTGTTGGGGTTGTGTTTGTTTGGGGTATTTATCTGGGTTGGGGCTGTGTTTGTTTGGGGTATTTATCTGGGTTGGGGCTGTGTTTACTTCGGGTATTGATCTGGGTTGGGGCTGTGTTTGATTGGGGCATTTATCTGGGTTGGGGCTGTGTTTGTTTGGGGTATTTATCTGGGTTGGGGCTGTGTTTGTTGGGGTATTTATCTGGGTTGTGGCTGTGTTTTTTGGGGGCATATTTCTGTGTTGGGTCAGTGTTTGTTTGTGGTAATTATCTGGGTTGGGGCTGTGTTTGTTTGGTGTAATTTTATGGATTGGGGCAGTGTTTGTTTGGGGTATTGATCTGTGTTGGGGCTGTGATTGTTTGGGGTAATTATCTGGGTTGGGGCTGTATTTGTTTGGTGTATTTATCTGGGTTGGGGTTGTGTTTGTTTGGTGTATTTATCTGGGTTGGGGCTGTGTTTGTTTGGGGTCATTATCTGGGTTGGGGCTGTGTTTGTTGGGGTATTTATCTGGGTTGGGGCTGTGTTTGTTGGGGTATTTATCTGGGTTGGGGCTGTGTTTGTTTGGGGTATTTATCTGTGTTGGGGCTGTGTTTGTTTGGGGTATTTATCTGGGTTGGGGCTGTGTTTGTTTGGGGTATTTATCTGGTTTGGGGCTGTGTTTGTTTGGGGTATTTATCTGTGTTGGGGCTGTGTTTGTTTGGGGTATTTATCTGGGTTGGGGCTGTGTTTGTTTGGGGTATTTATCTGGGTTGGGGCTGTGTTTACTTGGGGTATTTATCTGGGTTGGGGCTGTGTTTGTTTGGGGTATTTATCTGGGTTGAGGCTGTGTTTTTTGGTTATTTATCTGTCTTGGGGCTGTGTTTTTTGTGGGCATATATCTGGGTTGTTGCTGTGTTTGGGGTAATTATCTGGGTTGGGGCTATGTTTGTTTGGGGTATTTATCTGTGTTGGGTCTGTGTTTGTTGGGGTATTTATCTGGGTTGGGACTGTGTTTGTTGGGGTATTTATCTGTGTTGTGGCTGTGATTTTTGGGGGCATATATCTGTGCTGGGTCAGTGTTTGTTTGTCGTAATTATCTGGGTTGGGGCTGTGTTTGGTGTAATTTTCTGGATGGGGCAGTGTTTGTTTGGGGTATTTATCTGTGTTGGGGCTGTGTTTGTTTGGGGTATTTATCTGGGTTGGGGCAGTGTTTGTTTGGTGTATTTATCTGGGTTGGGCCTGTGTTTGTTTGTTGTATTTATCTGGGTGGGGGCTGTGTTTGTTTGGGGTTATTATCTGGGTTGGTGCTGTGTTTGTTTGGGGTAATTATCTGGGTTGGGGCTGTGTTTGTTTGGGTGTTTATCTGGGTTGGGACTGTGTTTGTTGGGTATTTATCTGGGTTGGGGCAGTGTTTGTTTGGTTTATTTATCTTGGTTGGGGCTGTGTTTGTTTGGGGTAATTATCTTGGTTGGGGCTGTGTTTGTTTGGAGTATTTATCTGGGTTGGGGCTGTGTTTGTTTGGGGTATTTATCTGGGTTGGGGCTGTGTTTGTTTGGGGTATTTATCTGGGTTGGGGCTGTGTTTGTTTGGGGTATTAATCAGGGTTGGGGCTGTGTTTGTTGGGGTATTTATCTCGGTTGGGGCTGTGTTTGTTTGGGGCATTTATCTGGGTTGGGGCTGTGTTTGTTTGGGGCAATTATCTGGGTTGGGGCTGTGTTTGTTTGGGGTGTTTAGCTGGATTGGGGCTGTGCTTGTTTGGCGTATTAACCTGTGTTGGGGTTGTGTTTGTTTGGGAATTTATCTGGGTTGGGGGTGTGTTTGTTTGGGGTATTTATCTGGGTTGGGGCTGTGTTTGGGCCATTTGTCTGGGTTGGGGCTGTGTTTGTTTGGGGTATTTATCTGGGTTGGGGATGTGTTTGTTTGGGGTATTTATCTGTGTTGGGGCTGTGTTTGTTTGGGGTATTTATCTGGGTTGGGTCTGTGTTTGTTTGGGGTATTTATCTGGGTTGGGGCTGTGTTTGTTTGGGGTATTTATCTGGGTTGGGGCTGTGGTTGTTTGGGGTATTTATCTGGGTTGGGTGTGTGTTTGTTTGGGGTATTTATCTGGGTTGGGGCTGTGTTTGTTTGGGGTATTTATCTGGGTTGGGGCTGTGTTTACTTGGGGTATTTATCTGGGTTGGTGCTGTGTTTATTTGGGGTATTTATCTGGGTTGGGGCTGTGTTTGTTTGGGGTATTTATCTGGGTTGGGTCTGTGTTTGTTTGGGGTATTTATCTGGGTTGGGGCTGTGTTTGTTTGGGGTATTTATCTGGGTTGGGGCTGTGTTTGTTTGGGGTATTTATCTGGGTTGGGGCTGTGTTTACTTGGGGTATTTATCTGGGTTGCTGCTGTGTTTGTTTGGGGTATTTATCTGGGTTGAGGCTGTGTTTTTTCGTTATTTATCTGTCTTGGGGCTGTGTTTTTTGTGGGCATATATCTGGGTTGTTGCTGTGTTTGGGGTAATTATCTGGGTTGGGGCTATGTTTGTTTGGGGTATTTATCTGTGTTGGGTCTGTGTTTGTTGGGGTATTTATCTGGGTTGGGACTGTGTTTGTTGGGGTATTTATCTGGGTTGTGGCTGTGTTTTTTGGGGGCATATATCTGTGCTGGGTCAGTGTTTGTTTGTCGTAATTATCTGGGTTGGGGCTGTGTTTGGTGTAATTTTCTGGATGGGGCAGTGTTTGTTTGGGGTATTTATCTGTGTTGGGGCTGTGTTTGTTTGGGGTATTTATCTGGGTTGGGGCAGTGTTTGTTTGGTGTATTTATCTGGGTTGGGCCTGTGTTTGTTTGTTGTATTTATCTGGGTGGGGGCTGTGTTTGTTTGGGGTTATTATCTGGGTTGGTGCTGTGTTTGTTTGGGGTAATTATCTGGGTTGGGGCTGTGTTTGTTTGGGTGTTTATCTGGGTTGGGACTGTGTTTGTTGGGTATTTATCTGGGTTGGGGCAGTGTTTGTTTGGTTTATTTATCTTGGTTGGGGCTGTGTTTGTTTGGGGTAATTATCTTGGTTGGGGCTGTGTTTGTTTGGAGTATTTATCTGGGTTGGGGCTGTGTTTGTTTGGGGTATTTATCTGGGTTGGGGCTGTGTTTGTTTGGGGTATTTATCTGGGTTGGGGCTGTGTTTGTTTGGGGTATTAATCAGGGTTGGGGCTGTGTTTGTTGGGGTATTTATCTCGGTTGGGGCTGTGTTTGTTTGGGGCATTTATCTGGGTTGGGGCTGTGTTTGTTTGGGGCAATTATCTGGGTTGGGGCTGTGTTTGTTTGGGGTGTTTAGCTGGATTGGGGCTGTGCTTGTTTGGCGTATTAACCTGTGTTGGGGTTGTGTTTGTTTGGGAATTTATCTGGGTTGGGGATGTGTTTGTTTGGGGTATTAATCTGGGTTGGGGCTGTGTTTGGGGTATTTGTCTTGTTTGGGGCTGTGTTTGTTTGGGGTATTTATCTGGGTTGGGGCTGTGTTTGGGCCATTTGTCTGGGTTGGGGCTGTGTTTGTTTGGGGTATTTATCTGGGTTGGGGATGTGTTTGTTTGGGGTATTTATCTGTGTTGGGGCTGTGTTTGTTTGGGGTATTTATCTGGGTTGGGTCTGTGTTTGTTTGGGGTATTTATCTGGGTTGGGGCTGTGTTTGTTTGGGGTATTTATCTGGGTTGGGGCTGTGGTTGTTTGGGGTATTTATCTGGGTTGGGTGTGTGTTTGTTTGGGGTATTTATCTGGGTTGGGGCTGTGTTTGTTTGGGGTATTTATCTGGGTTGGGGCTGTGTTTACTTGGGGTATTTATCTGGGTTGGTGCTGTGTTTATTTGGGGTATTTATCTGGGTTGGGGCTGTGTTTGTTTGGGGTATTTATCTGGGTTGGGTCTGTGTTTGTTTGGGGTATTTATCTGGGTTGGGGCTGTGTTTGTTTGGGGTATTTATCTGGGTTGGGGCTGTGTTTGTTTGGGGTATTTATCTGGGTTGGGGCTGTGTTTACTTGGGGTATTTATCTGGGTTGCTGCTGTGTTTGTTTGGGGTATTTATCTGGGTTGAGGCTGTGTTTTTTCGTTATTTATCTGTCTTGGGGCTGTGTTTTTTGTGGGCATATATCTGGGTTGTTGCTGTGTTTGGGGTAATTATCTGGGTTGGGGCTATGTTTGTTTGGGGTATTTATCTGTGTTGGGTCTGTGTTTGTTGGGGTATTTATCTGGGTTGGGACTGTGTTTGTTGGGGTATTTATCTGGGTTGTGGCTGTGTTTTTTGGGGGCATATATCTGTGCTGGGTCAGTGTTTGTTTGTCGTAATTATCTGGGTTGGGGCTGTGTTTGGTGTAACTTTCTGGATTGGGGCAGTGTTTGTTTGGGGTATTTATCTGTGTTGGGGCTGTGTTTGTTTGGGGTAATTATCTGGGTTGGGGCAGTGTTTGTTTGGTGTATTTATCTGGGTTGGTCCTGTGTTTGTTTGTTGTATTTATCTGGGTGGGGGCTGTGTTTGTTTGGGGTTATTATCTGGGTTGGGGCTGTGTTTGTTGGGGTATTTATCTCGGTTGGGACTGTTTGTTGGGGTATTTATCTGGGTTGGGGCTGTGTTTGTTTGGTGTATTTATCTGGGTTGGTGCTGTGTTTGTTTGGGGTAATTATCTTGGTTGGGGCTGTGTTTGTTGGGGTATTTATCTGGGTTGGGGCTGTGTTTGTTTGGGGTATTAATCAGGGTTGGGGCTGTGTTTGTTGGGGTATTTTTCTGGGTTGGGACTGTTTTTTTGTGGTATTTATCTTGGTTGGGGCTATGTTTGTTTGGGATATTGATCTGGGTTGCGGCTGTGTTTGTTTGGGGTATTTATCTGGGTTGGGGCTGTGTTTGTTTGGGATATTTATCTGGGTTGGGGCTGTGTTTGTTTGGGGTATTAATCTGGGTTGGGCCCGTGTTTGTTTGGCGTATTTACCGAGGTTGGGGCTGATTGTTTGGGATATTTATCTGGGTTGGGGCTGTGTTTGTTTGGGGTATTTATCTGGGTTTGGGGCTGTGTTTGTTTGGGGTATTTATCTGGGTTGGGCCTGTGTTTGTTTGGGGTATTTATCTGGGTTGGGGCAGTGTTTGTTTGGGGTATTTATCTGGGTTGGGGCTGTGTTTTTTTGGGGTATTTATCTGGGTTGGGGCTGTATTTGTGGTATTTATCTGGGTTGGGGCTGTGTTTGTTTGGGGTATTTATCTTGGTTGGGGCTGTGTTTGTTTGGGGTATTTATCTTGGTTGGGGCTGTTTTTGTTTGGGGTATTTATCTTGGTTGGGGCGGTGTTTGTTTGGACTATTTATCTGGGTTGGGGCTGTGTTTGTTTGGGGTATTTATCTGGGTTGGGGCTGTGTTTGTTTTGGGGTATTTATCTGGGTTGGCGCAGTGTTTGTTTGGGGTATTTATCTTGGTTGGGGCTGTGTTTGTTTGTGGTATTTATCAGGGTTCGGGCTGTGTTTGTTTTGGTTATTTATCTGGGTTCGGGCTGTTTGTTTGGGGTATTTATCTGGGTTGGGGCTGTGTTTACTTGGGGTATTTATCTGGGTTGGGGCTGTGTTTGTTTGGGGTATTTATCTGGGTTGGGGCTGTGTTTGTTTGGGGTATTTATCTGGGTTGGGGCTGTGTTTGTTTGGGGTATTTATCTGGGTTGGGGCTGTGTTTGTTTGGGGTATTTATCTGGGTTGGGGCTGTGTTTGATTGGGGCATTTATCTGGGTTGGGGCTGTGTTTGTTTGGGGTATTTATCTGGGTTGGGGTTGTGTTTGTTTGGGGTATTTATCTGGGTTGGGGCTGTGTTTGTTTGGGGCAATTATCTGGGTTGGGGCTGTGTTTGTTTGGGGTGTTTAGCTGGTTTGGGGCTGTGTTTGTTTGGCGTATTAACCTGTGTTGGGGTTGTGTTTGTTTGGGTATTTATCTGGGTTGGGGATGTGTTTGTTTGGTGTATTAATCTGGGTTGGGGCTGTGTTTGGGGTTTTTGTCTTGTTTGGGGCTGTGTTTGTTTGGGGTATTTATCTGGGTTGGGGCTGTGTTTGGGGCATTTGTCTGGGTTGGGGCAGTGTTTGTTTGGGGTATTTATCTGGGTTGGGTCTGTGTTTGTTTGGGGTATTTATCTGGGTTGGGGTTGTGATTCTTTGGGGTATTTATCTGGGTTGGGGATGTGCTTGTTTGGGGTATTTATCTGGATTGGGGCTGTGTTTGTTTGGGGTATTTATCTGGATTGGTGCTGTGTTTGTTTTGGGTATTTATCTGGGTTGGGGCTGTGTTTACTTGGGGTATTTATCTGGGTTGGGGCTGTGTTTGATTGGGGTATTTATCTGGGTTGGGGCTATATTTGTTGGGGTATTTATCTGGGTTGGGGCTTTGTTTGTTTGGGATATTGATCTGGGTTGGGGCTGTGTTTGTTTGGGGTATTTATCTGGGTTGGGCCTGTGTTTGTTTGGCGTATTTACCGAGGTTGGGGCTGATTGTTTGGGGTATTTATCTGGGTTGGGGCTGATTGTTTGGGGTATTTATCTGGGTTGGGGCTGTGTTTGTTTGGGGTATTTATCAGGGTTGGGCCTGTGTTTGTTTGGGGTATTTATCTGGGTTGGGGCAGTGTTTGTTTGGGGTATTTATCTGGGTTGGGGCAGTGTTTGTTTGGGGTATTTATCTGGGTTGGGGCTGTATTTGTGGTATTTATCTTGGTTGGGGCTGTGTTTGTTTGGGGTATTTATCTTGGTTGGGGCTGTGTTTGTTTGGGGTATTTATCTTGGTTGGGGCGGTGTTTGTTTGGACTATTTATCTGGGTTGGGGCTGTGTTTGTTTGGACTATTTATCTGGGTTGGGGCTGTGTTTGTTTTGGGGTATTTATCTGGGTTGGCGCAGTGTTTGTTTGGGGTATTTATCTTGGTTGGGGCTGTGTTTGTTTGTGGTATTTATCAGGGTTGGGGCTGTGTTTGTTTTGGTTATTTATCTGGGTTCGGGCTGTTTGTTTGGGGTATTTATCTGGGTTGGGGCTGTGTTTACTTGGGGTATTTATCTGGGTTGGGGCTGTGTTTGTTTGGGGTATTTATCTGGGTTGGGGCTGTGTTTGTTTGGGGTATTTATCTGGGTTGGGGCTATGTTTGTTTGGGGTATTTATCTGGGTTGGGGCTGTGTTTGATTGGGGCATTTATCTGGGTTGGGGCTGTGTTTGTGTGGGGTATTTATCTGGGTTGGGGCTGTGTTTGTTTGGGGTATTTATCTGGGTTGGGGCTATGTTTACTTGGGGTATTTATCTGGGTTGGGGCTGCGTTTGTTTGAGGTATTTAACTGTGTTGGGGCGGTGTTTGTTTGGGGTATTTATCAGGGTTGGGGCTATGTTTGTTGGGGTATTTATCTGGGTTGGGGCTTTGTTTGATTGGAGCATTTATCAGGGTTGGGGCTATGTTTGTTGGGGTATTTATCTGGGTTGGGGCTGTGTTTGTTTGGGGTATTTATCTGGGTTGGGGCTGTTTTTGTTTGGGGTATTTATCTGGGTTGAGGCTGTGTTTTTTGTGGGCATATATCTGGGTTGTTGCTGTGTTTGGGGTAATTATCTGGGTTGGGGCTATGTTTGTTTGTGGTATTTATCTGTGTTGGGTCTGTTTTTATTGGGGTATTTATCTGGGTTGGGGCTGTGTTTGTTGGGGTATTCATCTGGGTTGTGGCTGTGTTTTTTGGGGGCATATATCTGTGTTGGGTCAGTGTTTGTTTGTGGTAATTATCTGGGTTGGGGCTGTGTTTTGTTTGGTGTAATTTTCTGGATTGGGGCAGTGTTTGTTTGGGGTATTTATCTGTGTTGGGGCTGTGTTTGTTTGGGGTAATCATCTGGGTTGGGGACTGTGTTTCTTTGGTGTATTTATCTGGGTTGGGGCTGTTTTTGTTTGCTGTATTTATCTGGGTTGGGGCTGTGTTTGTTTGGGGTCATTATCTGGGTTGGGGCTGTGTTTGTTGGGGTATTTATCTGGTTTGGGACTGTGTTTGTTGGGGTATTTATCTGGGTTGGGCCTGTGTTTGTTTGGGGTATTTATCTGGGTTGGGGCAGTGTTTGTTTGGTTTATTTATCTGGGTTGGGGCTGTGTTTGTTTGGGTTAATTATCTTGGTTGGGGCTGTGTTTGTTGTGGTATTTATCTGGGTTGGGGCTGTGTTTGTTTGGGTATTAATCAGTGTTGGGGCTGTGTTTGTTGGGGTATTTATCTGGGTTGGGACTGTTTTTTTGTGGTATTTATCTTGGTTGGGGCTATGTTTGTTTAGGGTATTTATCTGGGTTGGGGCTGTGTTTGTTTGGGGTATTTATCTGGGTTGGGGCTGTGTTTGTTTGGGGTATTTATCTGGGTTGGGGCTGTGTTTGTTTGGGGTATTAATCAGGGTTGGGGCTGTGTTTGTTGGGGTATTTATCTCGGTTGGGGCTGTGTTTGTTTGGGGTATTTATCTGGGTTGGGGCTGTGTTTGTTTGGGGGCAATTATCTGGGTTGGGGCTGTGTTTGTTTGGGGTGTTTAGCTGGTTTGGGGCTGTGTTTGTTTGGCGTATTAACCTGTGTTGGGGTTGTGTTTGTTTGGGTATTTATCTGGGTTGGGGATGTGTTTGTTTGGGGTATTAATCTGGGTTGGGGCTGTGTTTGGGGTATTTGTCTTGTTTGGGGCTGTGTTTGTTTGGGGTATTTATCTGGGTTGGGGCTGTGTTTGGGGCATTTGTCTGGGTTGGGGCTGTGTTTGTTTGGGGTATTTATCTGGGTTGGGTCTGTGTTTGTTTGGGGTATTTATCTGGGTTGGGGTTGTGATTCTTTGGGGTATTTATCTGGTTGGGGATGTGTTTGTTTGGGGTATTTATCTGGATTGGGGCTGTGTTTGTTTGGGGTATTTATCTGGGTTGGGGCTGTGTTTGTTTGGGGTATTAATCAGGGTTGGGGCTGTGTTTGTTGGGGTATTTATCCGGGTTGGGACTGTTTTTTTGTGGTATTTATCTTGGTTGGGGCTATGTTTGTTTGGGATATTGATCTGGGTTGGGACTGTGTTTGTTTGGGGTATTTATCTGGGTTGGGGCTGTGTTTGTTTGGGGTATTTATCTGGGTTGGGGCTGTGCTTGTTTGGGGTATTTATCTGGGTTGGGCCTGTGTTTGTTTGGCGTATTTACCGAGGTTGGGGCTGATTGTTTGGGGTATTTATCTGGGTTGGGGCTGTGTTTGTTTGGGGTATTTATCTGGGTTTGGGGCTGTGTTTGTTTGGGGTATTTATCTGGGTTGGGCCTGTGTTTGTTTGGGGTATTTATCTGGGTTGGGGCAGTGTTTGTTTGGGGTATTTATCTGGGTTGGGGCTGTGTTTGTTTGGGGTATTTATCTGGGTTGGGGCTGTATTTGTGGTATTTATCTTGGTTGGGGCTGTGTTTGTTTGGGGTATTTATCTTGGTTGGGGCTGTGTTTGTTTGGGGTATTTATCTTGGTTGGGGCTGTTTTTGTTTGGGGTATTTATCTTGGTTGGGGCGGTGTTTGTTTGGACTATTTATCTGGGTTGGGGCTGTGTTTGTTTGGGGTATTTATCTGGGTTGGGGCTGTGTTTGTTTTGGGGTATTTATCTGGGTTGGCGCAGTGTTTGTTTGGGGTATTTATCTTGGTTGGGGCTGTGTTTGTTTGTGGTATTTATCAGGGTTGGGGCTGTGTTTGTTTTGGTTATTTATCTGGGTTCGGGCTGTTTGTTTGGGGTATTTATCTGGGTTGGGGCTGTGTTTACTTGGGGTATTTATCTGGGTTGGGGCTGTGTTTGTTTGGGGTATTTATCTGGGTTGGGGCTGTGTTTGTTTGGGGTATTTATCTGGGTTGGGGCTGTGTTTGTTTGGGGTATTTATCTGGGTTGGGGCTGTGTTTGATTGGGGCATTTATCTGGGTTGGGGCTGTGTTTGTTTGGGGTATTTATCTGGGTTGGGGCTGTGTTTGTTTGGGGTATTTATCTGGGTTGGGGCTGTGTTTACTTGGGGTATTTATCTGGGTTGGGGCTGCGTTTGTTTGGGGTATTTAACTGTGTTGGGGCACTTTTTTTGGGGTATTTATCAGGGTTGGGGCTATGTTTGTTGGGGTATTTATCTGGGTTGGGGCTGTGTTTGATTGGAGCATTTATCAGGGTTGGGGCTATGTTTGTTGGGTATTTATCTGGGTTGGGGCTGTGTTTGCTTGGGGTATTTATCGGGGTTGGGGCTGTGTTTGTTTGGGGTATTTATCTGGGTTGAGGCTGTGTTTTTTGTGGGCATATATCTGGGTTGTTGCTGTGTTTGGGGTAATTATCTGGGTTTGGGCTATGTTTGTTTGTGGTATTTATCTGTGTTGGGTCTGTTTTTATTGGGGTATTTATCTGGGTTGGGGCTGTGTTTGTTGGGGTATTCATCTGGGTTGTGGCTGTGTTTTTTGGGGGCATATATCTGTGTTGGGTCAGTGTTTGTTTGTGGTAATTATCAGGGTTGGGGCTGTGTTTTGTTTGGTGTAATTTTCTGGATTGGGGCAGTGTTTGTTTGGGGTATTTATCTGTGTTGGGGCTGTGTTTGTTTGGGGTAATCATCTGGGTTGGGACTGTGTTTCTTTGGTGTATTTATCTGGGTTGGGGCTGTTTTTGTTTGCTGTATTTATCTGGGTTGGGGCTGTGTTTGTTTGGGGTCATTATCTGGGTTGGGGCTGTGTTTGTTGGGGTATTTATCTGGTTTGGGACTGTGTTTGTTGGGGTATTTATCTGGGTTGGGCCTGTGTTTGTTTGGGGTATTTATCTGGGTTGGGGCTGTGTTTGTTTGGGGTATTAATCAGGGTTGGGGCTGTGTTTGTTGGGGTATTTATCTCGGTTGGGGCTGTGTTTGTTTGGGGTATTTATCTGGGTTGGGGCTGTGTTTGTTTGGGGCAATTATCTGGGTTGGGGCTGTGTTTGTTTGGGGTGTTTAGCTGGTTTGGGGCTGTGTTTGTTTGGCGTATTAACCTGTGTTGGGGTTGTGTTTGTTTGGGTATTTATCTGGGTTGGGGATGTGTTTGTTTGGGGTATTAATCTGGGTTGGGGCTGTGTTTGGGGTATTTGTCTTGTTTGGGGCTGTGTTTGTTTGGGGTATTTATCTGGGTTGCGGCTGTGTTTGGGGCATTTGTCTGGGTTGGGGCTGTGTTTGTTTGGGGTATTTATCTGGGTTGGGTCTGTGTTTGTTTGGGGTATTTGTCTGGGTTGGGTCTGTGTTTGTTTGGGGTATTTATCTGGTTGGGGATGTGTTTGTTTGGGGTATTTATCTGGATTGGGGCTGTGTTTGTTTGGGGTATTTATCTGGATTGGTGCTGTGTTTGTTTTGGGTATTTATCTGGGTTGGGGCTGTGTTTACTTGGGGTATTTACCTGGGTTGGGGCTGTGTTTGATTGGGGTATTTATCTGGGTTGGGGCTATATTTGTTGGGGTATTTATCTGGGTTGGGGCTGTGTTTGTATGGGGTATTTATCTGGGTTGGGGCTGTGTTTGTTTGGGGTATTTATCTGGGTTGGGGCTTTGTTTGTTTGGGGTATTTATCTGGGTTGAGGCTGTGTTTTTTGGTTATTTATCTTTCTTGGGGCTGTGTTTGTTTGGGGTATTTATCAGGGATGGGGCTGCGTTTGTTTGGGGTATTTATCTGTGTTGGGGCTTTGTTTGTTTGGGGTATTTATCTGGGTTGGGCCTGTGTTTGTTTGGCGTATTTACCGAGGTTGGGGCTGTTTGTTTGGGGTATTTATCTGGGTTGGGGCTGTGTTTGTTTGGTGTATTTATCTGGGTTGGGGCTGTGTTTGTTTGGTGTATTTATCTGGGTTGGGGTTGTGTTTGTTTGGGGTCATTATCTGGGTTGGGGCTGTGTTTGTTGGGGTATTTATCTGGGTTGGGACTGTGTTTGTTGGGGTATTTATCTGGGTTTGGGCTGTGTTTGTTTGGGGTATTTATCTGGGTTGGGGCTGTGTTTGTTTGGGGTATTTATCTGGGTTGGGGCTGTGTTTGCTTGGGGTATTTATCTGGGTTGGGGCTGTGTTTGTTTGGGGTATTTATCTGGGTTGGGGCTGTGTTTGTTTGGGGTATTTATCTGGGTTGGGTCTGTGTTTTTTGGGCTATTTATCTGGGTTGGGGCTGTGTTTACTTGGGGTATTTATCTGGGTTGGGGCTGTGTTTGTTTGGGGTATTTATCTGGGTTGAGGCTGTGTTTGTTTGGGGTATTTATCTGGGTTGGGGCTGTGTTTGCTTGGGGTATTTATCTGGGTTGGGGCTGTGTTTGTTTGGGGTATTTATCTGGGTTGGGGCTGTGTTTGTTTGGGGTATTTATCTGGGTTGGGTCTGTGTTTTTTGGGGTATTTATCTGGGTTGGGGCTGTGTTTACTTGGGGTATTTATCTGGATTGGGGCTGTGTTTGTTTGGGGTATTTATCTGGATTGGTGCTGTGTTTGTTTTGGGTATTTATCTGGGTTGGGGCTGTGTTTACTTGGGGTATTTACCTGGGTTGGGGCTGTGTTTGATTGGGGTATTTATCTGGGTTGGGGCTATATTTGTTGGGGTATTTATCTGGGTTGGGGCTGTGTTTGTATGGGGTATTTATCTGGGTTGGGGCTGTGTTTGTTTGGGGTATTTATCTGGGTTGGGGCTTTGTTTGTTTGGGGTATTTATCTGGGTTGAGGCTGTGTTTTTTGGTTATTTATCTTTCTTGGGGCTGTGTTTGTTTGGGGTATTTATCAGGGATGGGGCTGCGTTTGTTTGGGGTATTTATCTGTGTTGGGGCTTTGTTTGTTTGGGGTATTTATCTGGGTTGGGCCTGTGTTTGTTTGGCGTATTTACCGAGGTTGGGGCTGTTTGTTTGGGGTATTTATCTGGGTTGGGGCTGTGTTTGTTTGGTGTATTTATCTGGGTTGGGGCTGTGTTTGTTTGGTGTATTTATCTGGGTTGGGGCTGTGTTTGTTTGGGGTCATTATCTGGGTTGGGGCTGTGTTTGTTGGGGTATTTATCTGGGTTGGGACTGTGTTTGTTGGGGTATTTATCTGGGTTTGGGCTGTGTTTGTTTGGGGTATTTATCTGGGTTGGGGCTGTGTTTGTTTGGGGTATTTATCTGGGTTGGGGCTGTGTTTGCTTGGGGTATTTATCTGGGTTGGGGCTGTGTTTGTTTGGGGTATTTATCTGGGTTGGGGCTGTGTTTGTTTGGGGTATTTATCTGGGTTGGGTCTGTGTTTTTTGGGCTATTTATCTGGGTTGGGGCTGTGTTTACTTGGGGTATTTATCTGGGTTGGGGCTGTGTTTGTTTGGGGTATTTATCTGGGTTGAGGCTGTGTTTGTTTGGGGTATTTATCTGGGTTGGGGCTGTGTTTGCTTGGGGTATTTATCTGGGTTGGGGCTGTGTTTGTTTGGGGTATTTATCTGGGTTGGGGCTGTGTTTGTTTGGGGTATTTATCTGGGTTGGGTCTGTGTTTTTTGGGGTATTTATCTGGGTTGGGGCTGTGTTTACTTGGGGTATTTATCTGGGTTGGGGCTGTGTTTGTTTGGGGTATTTATCTGGGTTGAGGCTGTGTTTTTTGGTTATTTATCTGTCTTGGGGCTTTGTTTTTTGTGGGCATATATCTGGGTTGTTGCTGTGTTTGGGGTAATTATCTGGGTTGGGGCTATGTTTGTTTGGGGTATTTATCTGTGTTGGGTCTGTGTTTGTTGGGGTATTTATCTGGGTTGGGACTGTGTTTGTTGGGGTATTTATCTGGGTTGTGGCTGTGTTTTTTGGGGGCATATATCTGTGCTCGGTCAGTGTTTGTTTGTCGTAATTATCTGGGTTGGGGCTGTGTTTGGTGTAATTTTCTCGATTGGGGCAGTGTTTGTTTGGGGTATTTATCTGTGTTGGGGCTGTGTTTGTTTGGGGTAATTATCTGGGTTGGGGCAGTGTTTGTTTGGTGTATTTATCTGGGTTGGGCCTGTGTTTGTTTGTTGTATGTATCTGGGTGGGGGCTGTGTTTGTTTGGGGTTATTATCTGGGTTGGGGCTGTGTTTGTTGGGGTATTTATCTCGGTTGGGACTGTTTGTTGGGGTATTTATCTGGGTTGGGGCTGTGTTTGTTTGGTGTATTTATCTGGGTTGGTGCTGTGTTTGTTTGGGGTAATTATCTGGGTTTGGGCTGTGTTTGTTTGGGTGTTTATCTGGGTTGGGACTGTGTTTGTTGGGTATTTATCTGGGTTGGGGCAGTGTTTGGTTTATTTATCTGGGTTGGGGCTGTGTTTGTTTGGGGTAATTATCTTGGTTGGGGCTGTGTTTGTTGGGGTATTTATCTGGGTTGGGGCTGTGTTTGTTTGGGGTATTAATCAGGGTTGGGGCTGTGTTTGTTGGGGTATTTATCTGGGTTGGGACTGTTTTTTTGTGGTATTTATCTTGGTTGGGGCTATGTTTGTTTGGGGTATTTATCTGGGTTGGGGCTGTGTTTGTTTGGGGTATTTATCTGGGTTGGGGCTGTGTTTGTTTGGGGTCTTTATCAGGGTTGGGGCTGTGTTTGTTTGGGGTCTTTATCAGGGTTGGGGCTGTGTTTGTTTGGGGTATTAATCAGGGTTGGGGCTGTGTTTGTTGGGGTATTTATATCGGTTGGGGCTGTGTTTGTTTGGGGTATTTATCTGGGTTGGGGCTGTGTTTGTTTGGGGCAATTATCTGTGTTGGGGCTGTGTTTGTTTGGGGTGTTTAGCTGGATTGGGGCTGTGTTTGTTTGGCGTATTAACCTGTGTTGGGGTTGTGTTTGTTTGGGGTATTTATCTGGGTTGGGGCTGTGTTTACTTGGGGTATTAATCTGGGTTGGGGCTGTGTTTGGGGTATTTGTCTTGTTTGGGGCTGTGTTTGTTTGGGGTATTTATCTGGGTTGGGGCTGTGTTTGGGGCATTTGTCTGGGTTGGGGCTGTGTTTTTTTGGGGTATTTATCTGGGTTGGGGCTGTGTTTGTTTGGGTATTTATCTGGGTTGTGGTTGTGATTCTTTGGGGTATTTATCTGGGTTGGGGATGTGTTTGTTTGGGGTATTTATCTGGATTGGGGCTGTGTTTGTTTGGGGTATTTATCTGGATTGGTGCTGTGTTTGTTTGGGGTA